>JAHKBH010000334.1:0-25000 GCA_019049505.1 Pachyrhynchus sulphureomaculatus
AGAAATCACTGGAACGTTTTTGTAATTGATGGATGGATTTGTTATTCCACAACATTTTGACCTAGAGTTTGAGTCTTCCTAAATCGAATTAGCGATTTGCTTCGAAAAGTAATTGACTGATCTTATCATTCGGTCATTGCTAGGCAATTTTTGAACTGAAACCTAGTTTGTGGATCGTATCACTCACCGTAATCACCTGGTGACTGTGACTTCTTTGTCTCTCCGCGACATTATTTGCCCATTCAACCGATAATATACCATTGAAAATATTCAATCGACATTGATAACTATTTTGAACAATATAGGGAAAACCATTGTAACTAGTATTAATATTCGTGCTGTATATCAAAAAATCACGCTATGGCGGCTTCCAACTCATCATTTGATAAAATTTTGATACTCCTCAGATCTTCATCTAAGGTGTTGAACAAAAAAATGTATAAAAAGTAGATGTTTTACCTCGGTGAATCATAGAGGTTTTTGGTAAGAGCTTCAAGTATGCAGGCATGTGGATCCTGGGGTTGCCGTGTAAAGTGACTATTATAGTTATGCATGAATTCGGATGCTTTTCTCTAATGGGCTATTTCAGAGTTTGGATCGTCTTTTGTATACTTTTCCATTAATTGTGGATACTTTTTCCATACATTCTGTAAGAAAAATTTCTTCACAGACCCCAAAACTGTCGCCATCAACTGTCCAGAAGATAACCGAGTTTTTACGTTCTTTGGGGAATCCTTATATATCCATTATGTCGACTGCTACTTCGAGAGAGAATCCCAATGCAACACCAAGTCTCTTAACATGTGACAATTTGAGAAAAATAACTCTTATCGTTTTCTAAAGCGTGCTGGTATTTTCAGTTATTACCTTAACTGGTTTCTCTGAACTGGAGTCGTCCTGAATTAAGCCTCAGCTCCATTGGGACTGTTTCGAACAAAATTTTACTTGAAGATAAGATAAGCTCTCATTGCTGTACACCTGAGACATTCTTTCATGATTAATTTTTGGTCCATATATAGATATATATAATCGCTCGTTTGGTTGGTTGCGGCCGTCTGCGGCCGCAAACCAACAAACGAATGGTCAACAGATTGCGAACATTCATTGTCAACAGCGTGATTCGAGAAAAGTTCCACCTCATGGATATATTGTTCAAAATAAAACCACTGAAAATGGACAAAGTCCATATTTCAGCAGTCTACACACTGCTCTCTTATTCGTCAATCCATCTCGAAACACGTTTTGCCGTACCACGGCCCATCAATCGACGTAGGATCTACAAAAAAAAAAACCAAACTTCGAGTACTTATTTTCGTAATATTGCGGTAAGATACAATAAATTGTACCTGAAGTTCAAACGCATACCTTAAGGGCAGGTATACGCTTCAATTTTAGGTGCAATTTGTTATATCTTACCACGATGTTATGCCAGTACGGGAAGAAGAAATCGAAGTTCTGTTCTCTTGTTTGTCGATCCTAGCTCGACTGATGAGTCGTGATACGGCAAAACGCGTCTTGGGATGGATTGACAAATAAGAGAAGAGTGAATAGACTACTGAAATATGGACTTTGTCCATTTATATATATATATATATATATATATATATATATATATATATATATATATATATATATATATATATATATAGTGAACGTAAGGAGTAATCATCAATAACAAATACAGTCTAACTACCTAAATACATTGTGAGGTTCGAGGACTGTCCATAATCGCAACATAACAAGATAATATCAAGTGTTACATTTACATGAATGATTATTTTTAATATATATATTTTAAAAAGGATATTAGTCAAATTGCCCTAACTTCGATTGTAATAATGTATATACCGTCGGTTTAAATATGTCATACTTTGAAAGCCAAAAAATTGTAACGATTCACGAGCAGTAAAAAACTTTTAAAAAGCCTTACAGTGTTTGAAGTTAAAGTCTCAAGAAATAATATTTTTAACTATATACCTGTTGACATACAGAGCCAGATCAGCAAAAATCTTGAGCTTTACTTTCCTAAGAAGTCTGGGAGTCTGAGAACCAAAGTGAATGTGAATTTGTTTTTAATTTTTAAAGATGCTCATCTTGTTTCACTTGTCATCTTATTCCACTATGTATTTTTTTTAAATAAAGTCACATATAAGCTTTATTACCTCAATTTAAATTTTTTTTAAGGAAATTTTATGGCTAGAAAGAATATTTTAGCTACCGCTTAAAATTATTATGGTTTAATCTATTCTACTTTATTGAATTTTTAAAGCATAAAAGTTTTTTTGCTCTATATAAACCTTAATGCATATATTGAAAATTGTGATTTTCCGCTGCTGTTACTGGTAGATTGATTGCTAGTTTCAATAAAAAATGTCGATTTCGATAAAACTTTGTGAAGCTTCGACGGTTTATAAACTCTTTGATATTTAGTAAAATGGCTACACGGTCATATCGTAATAGTTTAAGTAAAAAGTTCAGCTTTCTATTTACCTGAAAGATATTTTATCTCAACGTGTAGATCAGAACAAATATGTTCAATTAAAGTCCAACAGTTATCTTTATATTATTTCTAAAAATACTGTGGTATAGATTAGAGATGCATATATAAAAGCAATATATTACCGATGTCAGTGAAATGAAGATTAGAATATTTTGCGCCGTAATGCAAAAAATCTCATTTCCTGGTTTGATGCTAAAGCTACACTGCGACCTTAATTACAAACCTTACAAACTACCAAGAGTAAATAAATTTATTCATATTTGGCAACACATATCTGCTGCGTTGACAAAACTAGAATCGATGCATCTCTATTGCTCTCTGTCAGGTCCACCATATCGGTACCGGCTTCGCGAAAAGTTCCGAGTTGCCTCAAACATTCGGAAAGTCTGCCCAAAAGTGCATAAATGCTGCACCTCGTTCAATTACAGCCCGTCTCAGTCGAGTTGATCCTTCTACTGCTATCAAATTTATCGTTTGTAATTTAATTTAAATGTTAATTAAAATTCAGAGTATTAAGTATTCACGGCAGTAAATTTACACAGAATCATCATCCAAATAAACTTAAACGACATTTGGAAACGCTTCATAGTAAGTACCTTAACAAACCCTAAGAATTCTTCGAATTAAAATTAAAATCATATGTAAAGCAGAAATCATTTTTAAAAAAAACTTTGTTGTGAATGAAAAAGCTTTACTTGCCTCTTACAAAGTTTCATATAAAATAACCAGATGTAAAAAGCCTCACAATGGTGAAGAACTTGTTTTATCAGCAGCAATTGAGATTGTAGAAACTATGCTTGGAGATAATTTTGCCAAACAATTGCTATCCATACCTATATCAAATCATACCGTTGCCGGTCGAATTGGTGATATAGCTGAAGATGTAGAGCATCAGCTTTTCGGGAAGTTGCGTGAAAAATTTTTTCCAATTCAGATTGATGAGGCAACAGATAGCAATAAAGATGCTCATTTCATTGCCTATGTTCGATTTTGTGATGGTATGTTAGCAGTAGAAGAACTATTTTTTCTGCAAACCAATATAATGCAAAGTAACATTACTCACATTATTTGCTATCTTAAATGATTTTATAAACGAGGCAAATATGCAGTGGAAAAATTGCGTCGGAATATGTACCGATGGTGCTCATTCAATGTCTGGAAGATTTCAAAGTGTACAAGCACTTATGAAACAAAAATCTCCACTGTGTGTGTGGACACATTGTATGATCCACAGAGAAGCTCTGGCTTCCAAAGAAATGAGTCCTGCTCTGAATATTGTGCTCACTACAGTTGTAACCGTAGTAAATTATATTAAAATGAGACCCCTAAAATCTAGAATTTCTGCACTTTGTAAAGACATGGGTGCCGAACATTCAGCGTTACTACTTTATTGCGAGGCAAGATGGTTATTACGTGGAAAATGTTTGCAACATGCTTATGAATTAAGAAATGAAATCGCCATTTTTCTAGAAGAGGAAAGCCGACCGGAAGCCGAGAAGTTTCGAGATAGTTTATTTGTGATGAAATTGAGCTACTTGGTCGATATATTCGAGAAACTAAATAACTTAAATCTTCAACTCCAAGGAACAAATACACATATATTCGATACAAGTGATAAAATTAATGCTTTTTGTAGAAAATTGGAATTTGTGCAGCAGAAATGTAAAGCAAAAAAACTTAGATATGTTTGCCAATGTGTTAAAAAATACAAGGCTGAAGAACAACATGTGAAAGTTGTTTTAGTAAACATTGAAAATCATCTAGCTATGTTGACAAAGAATTTTAAAGAGTATTTTCTTACTGACGACAACTTGGTACGAGTGGGTTAGGAATCCATTTCAAAATACTCACGAAGAGCTCTCAACTTCCGAAGAAGAAATCTTCATAGACTCCACAGCAATGGCGAAATCAAAAGACAATTTAATAATAAATCACTCTTTGAATTTTGGGCAGGGGTGAATGATGAGTTTTCTATACTGAAAACAAGAGCATTTCGTATACTATTACCATTTTCAACATCCTGCCTTTGCGAAACCGGATTTTCTGCGGTGGCTGCTTTGAAAACATAATATAGAAAAAGAACTCAGAGTATATATTTCTAATATTAAACCATCCTTCGAAAATCTTTGCTCTGCAAAATAGGCCCTAGGGAGTCACTAATAATGTTTTTAATTTAGTATTGATATGTTAATTATTAGGTAAATACATTGTGCAGTACTAATACAATCCTATTTATAGGTGTATTATATCAGTGTAAATGGGTATTTTATTTTTTATTATGTCAGAATGTATTTTGTTTTGCTTTTCTCTCAATAAATTATATTAAATGTTTTTAATGAATGTTTTTAATAATAATTTCTTTCCGATACGCTTGCGCCCCCCAATAGTGTAATCGCCCCCCCCCCCCCAGTGGGGCGCGCTCCACAGATTGAGAAACGCTGTTATGACGATTTTCACCTTGTTGACAGCTCTAAATAATTCTGTAGTTGTTCTTCCTGATCCTTGTTTATCTTCTATCCTCTAAATAATATGGATGTGGACATTACCGACGGACAGGATCTACATATCATGCCTGTGTATAAATTCGGACCACGAGATAAGCATTTCATGCATTGGGTGGTAGAAGTTAATCCACAAATTAGGAAGCAATTCCTAAATAAGAAAACGTTACGTCTGGGATGGCATTTGTGCAATATCGAGGATAAAATATACCTAACGAAATGTTACAATTGTCAAGGTTACGGACATATAGCTCCTAAATGCAATCAGAAGAGTGCTTGCGGACATTGCGCTGAAGAACACGACACAAGACGATGCAGAGTAAAGGACAATCAGGAGGCTCAAAAATGTAAACTTTGCATCAAGGCAGGTATAGAAGATAATAGACATAAACCTAGGGACGAGAGCGTACAAGAGACGCATGGAGATATTCGTCGCAAATATATATTTTGGAGATAAATAGTATAAAAGAAGGATGGCCGAGATGGGAGATATGTAAGGACAGCATGGAGAAGAAGGCAATCCGCATCGGGAGTTCATTGGAGTGGAAGGGCGACGCTGATGGCCTGCGATGAAAAATTACGAGAATTTAGTTTAAGTTGAACCTGTAATTTTAAGATGATTGTAAATAAAGAAATAGGGAAATGTGATTATAGCAGGAGCTGCGTATTGCTCTCTCATTTAATCGAATAAAATATGTAGTGGATGCAATTGTAATGTAGTACTTATAATCAAATACGGAACTAAGTGGGGAGTTCTAGGTATCCCAGGGTTTAACCCATATTAGGGTGGGCATCTTTTGGCTATAAATCAAATTCCTAGAGTAGGGTTAAGAATATTAATAATCGAAGGGATTGTTGTAATAGTAAGAAATTTTATTAGAAACGGGGCACCTCCGGGGCACTCATAAAGTACTGGAGGTGGAGATAGAGGTGGGGCCCCCCTTCGATTATTATTATTATTATTATATTATCTTCTATCTATCTTGCCTTGCAATAACAGATGATTATACGTTGTTGGGTCTCTCATTACGTGGCCGAAGTAGGAAAGTTTCTTGGTCTTCACAGTATTGACGATTTCTCAGTCCTTTCCTATTCTATTCATTACCTCGACATTGGTGACATGGTTCATCCAACTTATTCTCAATAGTCTCCTGTCATGTTTTTTCACAGTGCTTTCTGTGAGTGTTCACGATTCAACCCCACAGTAACAGTGAACCATTCGCATTCTCAACTTTAAGTTGAGATCAATATATATATATATATATATATATATATATATATATATATATATATATATATATATATATATATATATATATATATATATATATATATATATATATATATATATATATATATATATATATATATATATATATATATATATATATATATATATATATATATATATATATATATATATATATATATATATATATATATATATACATATATGTATATATATAGATATATATATATATATATATATATATATATATATATATATATATATATATATAAAGTTAAAATTTCATATTACAAATTTGTGCTTTATTCTAATAAATTCAGAATTTTACTTGTTTTTTTTCGAAATATTGGCCTCACAAACCACGAAATACTGAAATATCACATATTTTTGTGATGTAGTCATTGTAAAATAGTAATTTATTACACTTCATTTTATTACTGTCAAATACTAATAGTCTCTATCAATAGACTATCAATGCAATAAGGAGTCGCAACTGATTTAACATTTGCTATAGTTAATTTAAAGAAAAATTTTATATTTTCGACGTCTTTGGCGTTAAGCTTCAACAAATATATTTTGTTTTGCTGACATTTAAAATAATTATTACAAAAAAATTAAAACGTATATTGAAAATATTGCAAAATCTTTATTTTAGGTTTCATAATTTTTGATCTTAATCAGTCTCTTTCGGCACACGCCGAAAAAGCTAAGTGGATCTTCCGTAACAGGTTAACCAGGCTATCTTTTATTTTAAGCTGTTCGCTATTATTTGCTTGAAATGCAATAATTTGCTTGAAATGCAATAATTGCTCGACACAAAGGAGATATGATGCGTCAAAGAAATTCTAAATCCATTTACAGATAATTCACATAAACAGATATGCTTTTGCAACTCACTTTCTCAAATTCCCACAAATAAAATCGAAAATTTTAATTTTTCAATAAATCGATATTTTATCTAGCCTGCATAATAAAACAATGACGTTATTATGTCACCTGTTTTAAATATCAGTTTATAGGGAAAATATCTCTAGTGACTGGCAAAGATGGATTTTAAGTGAGTGACATTGTCCCATCCTACTAAAACCTGGAGCCAAGTTTCCTAGATACTACGATAATTGATAACTACTTAGCTTAGACCACTACCCATTATCATAAACAAATGCGATTGTTATGGATAGTAATTTGACATATAGTAAATATATAAAATCAGTTTGATGGTTTGTGTTATTTACAGTAAGATTGCCCATCAACCTGATTTGATACGTGCATATTGCCAGTGATGACTTATGGTATTGAGACTGTATGTGATTTTGTCTCAGAGTGCTAAGAAGTTGGAAACAGGAGATAGATGAAGAGAGCGATGCTCGGCATTACCCTAACAAGACTAAAATGGATACTGTGGCTTCTGTGTTGGCATCCAAGGATATCTGCATGGAACGCAGGACGTCCCCAGCTCCGATGGCGGGATCAAATTAAGCGGCATGGGCATACAACAAGCTCAGGATCGCAGAGCATAAAAAAGGAGAGAGGAATGGACGGCGACGATTTAAAGAAGAAGAGGATTTACAGTGAATTTAAAAAAAGAGAACCAAAATTGTGAATTTAGAAAAATCGAAAATCAATCGGTGATAAAATAACTATTTTTTGAAGAATCGCCCGCTCACGACGACATAGACTGAAGGAGCAATATCGTTCCTATTCCACTATCAAAAATTGGCTTGCAAATTTGAAGAGAGGAAAAATCAACAGCCGTGTTGAAAACCATGGTAGAAGACCCGTTTCTGTGTCTACCCGAGTAAATGTGATTTTTACATTGTCCGTTTTCATTTGGATATGAGGAACTTATCAGCTAAATGAGTCGTGGAATGCCGACCATCAACATCCAAGTTGACTTATAGCAGTGTTGAAGAGGGTTTCTCTAACTTTTTGGATCGAATATTAACTGTGGATGAAACGTGGGTCCATCATTATGATTCAGAGACAAAGGAACAATCGAGGGAGTGGAACTATACTGGCTCATCTCGCTCCAAAAAGTTTCACTTACAGAAATAAGTAGAAAAAGTCCGTGCTTCCGTTTTTTGGGACAAAAATAGGATACTTCTTTCAGATTACCTAGAACACGATAAAACAATGGCTGGAGAATATTATTCTTCGTTAATAACTAAACTTTATGACCAACGAAAAGACGTAATATTTATAGCCTTTATAGACTATCAAAAGCTTTCATAGTATAAAACATCACCCAATGATGATTTTGCAACAAATTGGACTGGACACGAAAGATCTCAGAATTATACAAAATCTATATTGGAATCAGTCAGCTGCATATTAACAACGCATTATCAACTCAAGAAATACAAATAACAAATAGATGCAACCCTTGCTTTTGAAAGTGTAGTAAAAAAGATCTTTCAGGTAGCACTACACGACCAAAATAAAAGAATAAAATTAAATGGAATAGCTATAAATAATATCAGATATGATGATGACACAGCAATTCGAACAGACAAACTAGAAGACTTACAAGATATACTCAACACTATCAATAGAATAGACAGTCAATTCGGTCTAACAATTAACATCACAAAAACAAAGTTTATGGTCATCAGCAGACAACAACACAGTCAGGCCCAAATAAAAATTGATAATCAACACATAGAAAAGTCAACAGATTCAAGTATCTTGGTTGTAATATAAATGATAAACTAGATAATAATGAAGAAATTAAAATAAGAACAGCAATGGCAAGAACAGCTTTCGTCAAGTACCTATGTCGAAGAGAAATACCTCTGAGTCTGGGACTCCGGATGGTAAAATGTTAGGTATGGCCCATATTACAATATGGAGCTGAAACATGGTCACTCAAGGTAAAGTCAATGAACCGTATTGAAGCGTTCGAGATGTGAACAATCCGTAAACTGCTGAGAGTTTCCTGGGTTGATCACGTAACAAATGAGAAAGTACTACGAAGATCCGGAACTGAATGCGAACTACTGCAAATTATAAAACATCGCAAAGTCTCTTATCTAGGGCATATACTCCGAGGTAACAAATATGGCATGCTGAGGTTGATTCTAATGGGAAAAATAGAAAGACGAAGAGGTCCTGCCTGCAAACAACACTCATTGCTGCGTGATATCAGAAACTGGTGCGAAGTCAGGTGGTGGGAGCATCTTTATTATGGCGAGAAAGAAGCTTCGCATACTGTGAAGAGGCAAAGATTGCCTAGAATAAGAAAAGAATAACCAAACTTAGTCAAAAAATTGTGGAAGATTGCCGAGGAAAAGTATCTAAAGGAGTACTGTTTTTGCAAGACAATACGTCGGCTCACAAATTGCTGTTAGTTAGCAAAAAATAAACAAATTAAGCTTTGAACTGATTGATCATCTCTCATATTCTCTGATTTAGCTCCCTCGGGGTATTATTCATTCCCAAAACTGAAAAAACCCTTGAAAGAACACAAATTTCATTGAAATGAAGAAGCAATAAATATTGTCGAAGACTAGTGCTGAAGAAAGAGGTATAGGCTTACTTTATAACCCGTGCACTTAGTATATAAAGTGCAAAAGATTAAATAAAAAATTGTTGTTTTTAAGATTTGCTTGTACTTTCTATGCTAGGTGAGGAACTTATCAATACGCTCTCGTATAACCATCTAAACGTTGTCAAGCTGATATGAGAAAGTTCTCAATCATCTCTACATATATACTCAAAGAACGCACTTCTATAGACCATAAAAAAAGTAAGTGCCGATTATTCCCCATGTCGACATTGTGTGCCAACCCATCAATTTAGGGGAGTATAAAGGTTTGTGATGCTTTAATTGTGGTTAACGTTAAGGTAAGAATGCACCATGTCTGAAAATATGATGCTGCTAAACATTAAAATGTATTCAAACATTTGATTGACGAAGTTAAGTTTATGCGTAGCTTCAGTTAACTTCCGCAAGTTGTATCTTTAGACGTAAATCTTGACAAAGATTGGGTTGTAACAGAATCCTGAGCTTATTTATGTCTTTTAATCGTTTGCGCAATGAAGGCACGGGAATTTTACAAACTGACACTGGACGACACTACATCTTTGCATCATTTTTTTTATATTTTTTGCTCTCCTGGCCGAAATTTACACAAAATCGAACCAGTTTCTTCAAATTTCCGCCCCCATTTTTAAATTAATTAAAAACTCGGGGTCTCATCTACATTGTGTAAATAATATTGAACGTGAAAGTCTGGTCTTGTGATAGCCTTAGAATTATCGTTGTGTCTATCAAGCTCCCACACCCAATAGGCACGATCCATCCTCCATCCTCATCGATATTACCAATCTCCGGTTCTTAGATTTCTCTTTGACATTGCCCTCTAAACATCTCCAAACCAGGTTGCTCTTGGTCTCCCTCTTCTCCTCCTTTCACTTGGTGCCCACTTTAGAACGATCTTTGGTATTCAGTTACTTCCATTCTTTCCACGTGTCCGTACCATATAAGTTGCCGTTGAAGTTCCTCAATAATCGTAGTTTTTACTTTCGTTACATCCCTTATTCTTTCATTTTCAACTCTATCTATTTTTGACACTCCAACCGATCTTCGCCAGTAATCCATTGTAGTTCATTAGTTTCTGTTGCAATCGTTTCGTCAATTGCCAAGTTTCACACCCATATAAATGAGGTGCTTTCTCTGCGATTCTCTTTCTTCGACCACAAAACAGAGTTTAGGTGTCTTATGACTGCCTTTCCTTTACTTATTCTACTCTCCACTTCTTTTTCCGTTCTACTGTCTTTACTTGTGTTAGCTCCGATATATATATATATATATATATATATATATATATATATATATATATATATATATATATATATATATACGCTTCACAAGCAATAATGACCTCACCGGTATTTAGAGTAAGGCTTCCTGTTTTTCTCCTATACACAAATATTTAGTTTTCTTGAAGTTAACTGTTAAACCCCAGTATTTATAATCTTCAAACAGTTTTTCTTGTCATAAATTCAAGATCTTCCTTGTCCTGCGCAATAACAACCTGATGGTCAGCAAAAAGTAGAGTGTACAACACTCCACATGCTCTTCACCATCTCGCTATGCCTCATTCCGATAAATTTTGAATAATGTAGGACACTTTATTCGGGAACGTAACTAGTCGTACAGCTGTTTTATTGCGGCGATTGTTGTACTGTTTGACTTTACAATTCACTAAATTTCCTAAAGCGAAACCACGAATGTTCGTGTCTGTAAGTTTTGCAGCTAACAAAGATGTCATTTGTTCTCGGCTGCTGGTTTCCTTCAGAGAATAGTCTAATCATATTAAGCCCTTTTAGTCGCACTGTACGCATCGATCTCATCGCAAAAACTCATCTCCTACTTAGGACAATGCATTAGGCTTTAGCTTCTCAAGCTGATATTCCAAATTACATTATCAAGCCGATAATCTAAAATTTAGCGCAATTTGAACAATATCACTACCACAGATCAACGCTTGAAAGGTAAAATGGTCTAAAGTTGTAAATTCGTTTTTACATCACGAAATTTCATACTCTATTCAATATGTCATATCTCAAGTATATCTAGTATACATAATTTGTATTATAAATAAATAGAAAAAGTTTTTCTTTTTGATGATCAATTGGTAGAGAAATAATTATTTTTAGTGTTCCGTACGGAACACTTATAAGATCACTTCGGTGTCTGTCTGTCTGTCTGTCTATCTGTCACACAAGATTTTCTCTGAAACTATTTGTGATAGAAAGTTGAAATTTGGTAATCATATAGGAATTGATGGCCTTATCAGAGCCGTGTAGTTTTGAAAGTCAAATTTTGACTTAAGGGGTTAGTTTTGGTGGGTGAAATAGGAAGTGAAAAAAAATTTTTTTTAGTAAGTCAACGAGTGTAGTGTCAAATGAAAGCTTGTGAAAACACGAGTAAAAAATATATATAATGTAATACTTGCGCACACTTTTCTTTGTATTATTTTTAAAAAATCGCGAAAAAAAATCGCTGTTCCCTCACCTTATCTCGAAAAGTACTGAACAAAAAATTTTGAAAAAATTCTGGAATATTCTCCATGGGGTGTAGATTGAACGAAAATTATCACGAGTGCATTACCTTTAATAATTTATCTGGTATATAAAATTTCAAGGTCATCAATTTTCGGTGAAGATTGGAAACAAACTTTGATGAAAACTCATTTGGGGTGTGTTTTATGAAGTCACTGATCATTTTATACCACCGTAACAACATGTTTCATTTTAAAAGCAATCAAGGTACGGAACACTAATTGTGCGAGTTCAACCTGCACTTGACCGGTTATTTATAAATAGTTCGCTCTGCTATGAATTTATTAATTTTTTTTTTGTATTTAAACCATTGGTATTATGGGGAAATCCTGGCTGGCATTAATCGTAAATTTTCAAATGCAAAAATGGTACATCTAGCATATTAAACATTGTTAATTCATGAACTAGAAGAGTAAGTACTGACTTTCCTAAAAACTTAAAAGTTGTATCGAAAGCTAAGCAGAAGCATAGATTCACTATTATCATACTTACTGTATTTAGAACTTTGACAAAATACTACTTAAAAGGTTTAGTCTGAATACCAAAAAAATAATGTAACTAAAAACACTAAAATTACCAAAACAAACACTACCTATAGCGATTACATATTAGAAATTAATTAAAAACATACAAATAATATACAGTACTGAGTTATGCAGTTGCTATACTGCAATATCAAGTTTTAAAACTTTACTTATGATTGGAACATTTACTAAAATTTTGTGACAAACTTCAATTATTTATAACTTTATGGTCATTACCATTTACTTTTAATCCTTTTAATTACCAAGAATTCGCCATAATCCCAAATTATTACCAAAAAAAAAATAGATATAAATTAAGTAATGATAAGAATTATTACGGAGCATCTATTTTTGTAAACATTAGCAAATATTGAAAATAGTTTTTAGATTATTCGTAAGTACCTGTTTTTAATGATAGTTACAAATTTTGGTAAAATATTTTTTTTTAACCAAAGTTCATACATATATACAACACATACTTGAAATCTTTTGATAACACATACTCTGTCCAAGACCAAACCGAACTTTTGAAATTGATTTTACTTGATATTTTTGATAAATTTCGTAATCGAGACACTCTAAAAGCTTTAGAAACCAAACGGTGATGAATGCTTTTCTACGAGTCGTAAGAGGTGTAAGAATCACAGAGAGTAGGCCGTCCAAGAAGTCGCCTTCCAGACTGGTTTAGATAAATTGGAGATTCCAAAATCAATACACTGTATACATCTTGATTACTCATAAGGACATAAACTTTTTTAAAACGATCTTCGCTGGTGATAGAATTTTATTCGTTCAAACATAAGACAATTCTTGAGCAAAAACCAAGTGTGTATGGTGGCTAACTTGACTTATACTCTATCCTAAGGCTTTGTAATCTTTGGCAGCATAGCACTACACAACAGTTATCGCCACTACACCATATTTTTGATTTTTGCACACGATGCCCATTTTGCCAACATGTTTAGCGAAACGTAATATGAGAATAAAATTTATAGTGTAGTAGTGATAACGGTTGTGTATTACCCTCTACACCCAAATTTGCAACCTGTAACTTCTTTCCTTCACTTATTTGCCGACAATATGAAAGCCGTACAATACAACTGAAAATGTTCAAGCCACAGTGACCACGAACTCCAAGTATATCGATGGAAATAAATAATGTGGACAATGATAAATGATCCTGTATTTTATTAAAAGCTCAATTTATTTTTGGACAGATGGTGTAATAGTAAAAAAAAAAAGTAACAATTCTATAGCCACTTAGATTTTAAGTTTTAACAATATCAGCTACAATAATAATAAAATAAGATTAAAACAAATATTCAGTTTTTTTCTATTAGTTGATGACGGGATATATTTTTTATTAATTTTCCTAATTTCGCAAACTCTAATAGCAGACTTTTCTAACGAAATTGTTTGATACAATCCCATATCTTCAAGTGTTCAAATGATGGACAATAGACTTATTATTTCTTTATACTCAAATTTGTGATACATAACGTATATTTTTGAGGAGAGACAGTCATTTCTAAAATATGCAGTTCCTTGTATATTCTAGGCTCAAATTTCGTAATACTACAGGGATAATGTAATAGTTTTTAAGGCTCCTGCAGTGGTTAAATGGGTGGGTTGTCTTAGAGTTTCCTCTTAGAAGCGATCATCTGTCTTGTAAGATCGCCATATAAATAAAAGTAATTTTCTTCTCCTGAGAATATTACAAACAGAAAAAACTTTTAACTAACAATAGACTTGTATCTGTCTCTATCTAATTCTGCCTTACATACAGCCTAGCCCTTTGAAGACCATAATATATCAGAGCTGATGATTATCTATATACAAGAATAAAGGATGTAACTCTTTCAATCAAACACAGTAATTTGAAAATCTTGGTGTAAGAAATGGATATAAATAATAAAAATGGATTTCTTTTAATAGAGTCTGTCTGTATTCCAGAGGAAGCTTCTAGGTGTAACTTTAGACACGTAAAGAAAATTTTTACTTAAATTCCAAACAATAGAATTGGTAGAGAAACTTGAGTTAACATACTGGATGGGAAATTACTTCTGAGTAGTCTTTTATAGTCAGAACTGTTTTATGTATTTATAGAGAAGATATCAAATACAAATATATAAAATAAAATCCTCACAAAACTCGTACTGTTTATTTTTATCGAAATGTGAGATAGATAGCTGAATGTCGTGCTTTATACAAATAATGTAAACACATGTTAAAAATATAATGAAATAAAATAAATTATCAGACAAAATATAACATGTGCACGAACAACATTAAAACATATAATTAATAACAAAAATAAGATAAAAAAAAGCACGTCAAATAATTAAAACAACCAGAAAGTAGTGCAAAATAAAGTTATTTGAGGACGTTTAAAAAACCATGGATCATAAAAATTAAATTTATTTTACCCTTATATTAAATTATACTACAATATGCTTTTATAATGAAATTTTTAATTAAAATATTTAAACTCGGTAAGGTTTTTATTAAAATCTATTTTTGAGTAATAATTTAGGCAATTTCTACTTGTTTTCAGTCTTATGAAGTCAATGTTACTGTCTGTTTGTATTCGTATATAACATAATAGCCTTGTATGTTATATGTTAAAGTTGTGTTTTTGTATGATAAGCATATAGTATAGCAAACATGTTAAATTATGTAAATAAAACAGGGTTAAAATTCTGAACTGAACAAAATTATCATTAATATCATCCCTGTATACTATCCACATCAGAATACGAACTGTTTTTTATTGTTAACCAAAATTACGAGACTAGCCACTAGTATAAACCCATATTATAAGTAACAAGCATTTTAAATAGAGTACAACAATTAATATCACATTTATATTGACTAATACTGGTAGGTTACGAATCACAAATATATTTTCTCATAATTGCTTTGAAAAGATTTATATATGCTAACTCCTGCCTAATTTTGAATCACATTACATGCCCAAATATTCTACACTTTGAGGTTAATTACTATTATGATTTCATTTCTTGAAAAATGTTAAACTGGTTATTTTATTTTCGTATAGCGCAAGTTTATTAACTTAACTATTTTTGTACCGTTTTTTTAGTTCATATTTGCTGTCAACTCATTTTTCAATTTATTTTTATTTATTAAAGCAGTATCATCTGCGAATAATGCCATAATATTCTTATTACTGGATCCGAAATCATTTATGTAAATTACAAATTAAATTGGTTCCCAGATAGAACCTTTCGAGAGACCATTTAGTAATACGATAATTTTACATTAGAAGTTTAATTATGAAAATTGTGTTCCATTATTCAGACATGATTTAAGTAAATTTATGCTCAGATTGCAAAATTTATAGATTGTTTTTTAATGGCTTATGCAATCGAAAGCTTTTGTAAATCGCAGAATGTTACTCCTACATTGTCCTGTTCTCCAACAATATTATTAACCAAATGTGTGTTGGCACTTTAGTAGACACTGTTTTCTATGAAGCCATACAAATGTTTACAGAAACTATTATTTTCTCATAATCGATTTATAATTTTAGAATACTTTTAAATATTTTTGATGGGAAATAAAGAAATCGCGAGCAATAGTTGTTATGACTATTATCACCCCCTTATAGGGTTTTTGAGATCTTCAATATATTTGGAGAGATTTCTACGATAATATATCTATTTATTAATTTTTGTAATGGGGTAGTTTATAATATTTCTACTATTATAATATACATACTCATAATAGTAAAAATCGTGAAGATCTAAGGGTTGACCAGTGTCTATAACTTAAGTTTCTATGGACCCAGGTTTCTTATTAAATTGTATGTAAATGTATTAAAAACAGTACGTAAATAAATTTTGGCAAGTAAACCATTTTATTCAACAAATAAATTTTTTGTGGTAGGTTATGTGCAGCGAATTCGAGCTGCTACAAGCAAAGCACCATACCTTTAATTTACACAAGAACATAAAAGAACTAACAAACAGAAATCCAAAACAACCAACAGTTTTAAGAGATGCTAATAATGAAATTACTAAGTAAATTAAGACTAAATTTAAGAGGTAGAAGGATTATGTTGAAGAGCTATTCAACGAAGATAGATCAAAGGAACCACCGTCCATAGCTAATGGAATAAATAAAACTGGGCCTCCTATTGAAAAGAGCGAAATTGTTCATGTAATACGGGCCCAGAAGACCGGAAAAGTTACTGGCCGAAATAACCATCAGGTCGAACTAGTCAAGATCATAGCAGAGCAAGGGGGAGCAGGTCTTGATATTTTATCATTGTTGTATAACGTCATTTATAATTCGGGCCAGATACCGCTGACTGGCTGAAATCCACGTTTATTCTTCTTCTTCTTTGTCAGCTATTTCACATCCACTGCTGGATAGAAGCATTCTCAAACAACTTCCAGTTTTCTCTATCACTGGCCTCGTTCATCTAATCTCCCGCTATCCTTTTAATATAATCCGTCCAACAACTTTGGGGTCTTCCTCTGCTCCTTCTATCTTGTCTAGGTCTCCATTCGAATATTCTTCTTGACCATCTGTTATCTCGATTTCTTGCTATGTGTCCAGCCCA
This sequence comes from Pachyrhynchus sulphureomaculatus, assembly GCA_019049505.1. Lineage (NCBI taxonomy): Eukaryota > Metazoa > Arthropoda > Insecta > Coleoptera > Curculionidae > Pachyrhynchus > Pachyrhynchus sulphureomaculatus. The sequence goes on from JAHKBH010000334.1 coordinate 17,426, forward strand.
TCTCCACTTAAGTTTGGCTATTCTCTCCACAATATCCACCACTCCAACTCTTTGAGTGATGTTTATATTTATCATTCTATCTCGTCCCGTGATTCAAAGCATGGACCTTCCCATAGATCTTTGTGTTACTCTAATCTTGTTCACTATTTTCTTCGTTAAAATCAGCGTCGCTGCTCCGTATGTGATAACGGGAATTACGCATTACACTAAAACATATCGATATGTCTTTATTTTTAAGTATATACCGTAGCTTTCCATAGGCAACCCATCCAAGACCAATTCGTCGCTGAATTTCGCACGTCTGATTCCCTATTTTGATTTCATGACCGAGGTATTTATATTTATGAACTTACTCTAGGGCCTCTCCGCCTATTGAGATTTTTCCGCCCAGGACTAGATTTGTCATGACTTTTGTTCTTCCAAAATTTATTTCTAGCTATTTATTTGAATTTAATTGAAGTTCATTTAGTATTTTTGTTGCATCTCCGATATCATCTGATATGATTACAATATCGTCGGCAAAGCGTAGGTGATGTAGGTGTTCTCCGTCAATGTTTATTCAAGTTTGTTCCCAGTTCAAGGTTTTGAAAATGTACTCTAATGTTGCAAAGAATAGTTTCGGTCACATAGTATCGCCTTGTCAAATACCTCGTTCTATTCTGAATTTACCTGTTGACTGATGTATTTTTACACTAGCTCTTGCATTTTGATATATCTGTTTTATTACTTTTGTGTATCTATGGTCTACCCTGCATTCCTCAAGTGCGGACATCAATATTAGTATGAGTGGTCTGTTATATTGTATAGAGAAAATTAAAAAATATAATAGACCATGTTTATCACCATTCCAAAAATGTCTAATTCTTCTCGTTGTGATGACTACCGTATGATCAGTCTTAGATCTTCCTTCGAATAATTCATACACATATATATAGAAAATGCTCTCTTAATGTTCAAACACAACGATGCAGGGAGGAAAACGTGAATGCATTTACGTATTTCATTAATCATCGTAAGGCCTTTGATTGTGTCAAACACGCTCAAATATTAGAGATAGTATGTACTCCGGGTATCGCCCGTATAGAGATCAACATCATATCCGGATTATATTGACATCAGACACCGAAAATCAAAATGAACATAGCCTATCGGAGGACGTTTCTAATAAGAACAGAGATCGATAAGGTTTCTCCGTTTCTCTGCAATCTCTATTCGGAGATTATTTTCAAAGAAGCCGTAGCCCAGATTACAACGGGGATTAAAGTGCATGGCATCAAGATGTGCAGACGACACACTTAATGTGGCTGATAATTTAACTGATACTTCGTCAAAGTGGGCAATTTAGACTACATAGAAATCTAACAAAGGTCAAGCTGCTTGTGTGTTCAAAATCATACTTTGAGGCGAATTTTATTAATGGACAAAAAGTTCAGCATTTTAAATATCTAGGCACACTACTAAACAGCCAGTGTAATCTAAAAAATAGAGATATCGAGAATCTAGCAGGCTTGTGCGACCTTCATGAACATGAAAGATCTTTTCACTAGATCTGACCTTAGTCTAGAACTTCGAGTATGTAGAATTAGATGCTACATTTTTTTTTCGTTACTTCCATATAGATATGAAGGCCAGACTTTTGATCCCAGTGCAAAGAAACGACTCGAAACTTTTAAAATGTATGTTTATAGACGAATTCTTCGGATATTATAGGTGAATAAAGTAACAAATGTTGAAGTCCTTAGGGGAGTGAGCAAATCCACAGAACTGCTGCTGACTATAAAGGAAAGAAAAACTAGGGGAACAAAATATCATTTGCTGAGACTGACCATTGAAGGCAAAATACGTGGTAGAAGATCAGTTGGAAGACGTCAAAATTCCTGATTGAAGGACACCCGAAGATGGTTCAATTTGTTCATCAATAGATATTTTTAGAGCTGCAGTTTCCAGGACTACGTTAGCTATTTGGATCGCCAACCTTCATCAGGAGATGGCCAACTAAAAAGAAGATTATGTGATGACATAATTAGAGGTCATTATTCACTAGTAATCTGACCATCCTTCCATAATATATATATATATATATATATATATATATATATATATATATATATATATATATATATATATATATATATATATATATATATATATATATATATATATATATATATATATATATATATATATATATATATATATATATATATATATATATACGGTATTATGTACACACTGCAGAGCGAATAAAAGGGAGGCCTAGGGTATTCCTCCAAGGTCCGCTTTTTCAGATGAATCTGTACCTATTCAGGAGGTTCTAGTTTTTCTAAGAAAGTATAGTTTTGGTGATAAAATTTTATTAACTTAGCAGTTATTTTAATTTTACAAAACTGAACTCGCCCGATAAAATATATGTTATAAGAGAGGATGTTTTTTTTTTTTGAAGAGATGACAAAATTTTGTTATAAAAATTGAGTTTTTTTTTCCAAATTTCTGTACCTTCTGTGGTCGATTTTTGAAGGGGGGAGTTCTATTATAAGAACTATTTTTTCAGAGAATATTTGTCATAAAGGTAAGAAGAGAAGATTTTTAAGGGTATCCATACTCGTCCGTCTTCTATTTTGTACTTAAATAGAGGACCGACAATTGGATCTTCAATAGCCTGGATTTTCTTTCCACAATATGTAATAGCAAAAATCATTTAAGATTATCATGTGGCTATTTGTGAAAGAATCTACGTTAATATTATAATTTTGTAAGTAATAATATTTTCACTATTCCTTTTTAGGATAAAAATAAGCATGGAAATAAGCACGAACTGTGTACCAAATAATATTTTTCGAACCGAATTTTAGTGTTCCATACGGAACACTTAAAAGATCACTTCGGTGTCTGTCCGTCCGTGTATCTGTTCGTCGGTCTGTTTGTCTGTCACAGCCAATTTTCTCCGAAACTATTTGACATAGAAAGTTGAAATTTGGTACTAATATAGAAATTGATGACCTCATTAGAGCTATGTAGTATTGACTTAAGGAGTTAATTTTAGGGGCTGAAATCGGAAGAGAAAAGAAATTTTTTACCCTGTCATCGAGTGGGGTGTCAAATGAAAGCTTGTAAAAACACTAGATCAAAAATATATATAACGTAATACTTGCGAACACTTTTCTTTGTATTATTTTTAAAAAAATTGCGAAAAATCGCTGTTCCCCCCTTAAAGTACTAATCAAAAAATTTAGGGTATAGATTGATTGAAAATAATCACGAGTACGTTACCTTTAATAATTTATCTCGTAAAAAAAAAAAAAAAACATTTCAAGGTCATCAGTTTTCAGTAAAGATAGGAAAAAAACTTTGCTGAAAACTCATTTGGGGTATGTTTTGTGAAATCATTGATCATTTTATATCTCCGTAACACAAATTATTATTTTAAAAACACTCAACGTAAAGAACACTAATTGCGCACGTCCGACTTGCACTTGGCCGGTTATTTTTATTTATTTTGATGTGCCAAAACTTGAAAATCACAAGTCACAAGTATTTTTTCATATAATTAAAACAAATTTTTATTAATGAAATTCAACTTCAAACATATTCTATTACAGAAATAATAATCCAATTATTCTAAGTACATAATTACATTAAAAATAAATCTATGCTAAAGTTGTTTCTATAAACAAAAGTTCCTGCGCTACAGATGGGACGGTCCCACGTTAAATCTGACGATGCATGGCTAGTACTCCAAGATTTGTGTTGCGAGGTATCCGCAAACTATACCATGATAAACGACTAAAGAGGAATCAGGGGCAACGAAGACAGATGACAACGAAGTGGAGAAAACAGAGTCATTAGTGTTTATTACTTTTGCCTAATAAGTGACTTGATGTTAATTATTATTTCAATTTTTTAATTTATTTTTCTAAGACCTATTTTTTCTATAAAAAGGTTTAATTTTAATTTGTCTAAGTGAAAAAACTTTTATTGTCTACGAAACTATAGCCGTTGTAAAATTATAGATACATATATACAGACACATTATCTAACAAATTATTATTTAATTTCATGTATGACAACACTGAAACTGGTTAGTTCAAGTTTTTAAGTGACGTTACGGAAACCATTGGCGTACATGCTGAAAAATTATAAATTTTGAGGAGTACCATTCAACAATGTCCTTAGGCAGTTATACAATAGAGAAATAGATTGTGGCATATTCTGATTGTTTTCATACTTACAATTACGAACAGGGGGTTTCATCAATTTAGAACACTGCTGAGCATGTTTTTTTAGTTGAGTATCACATATTTAATGCCTAATTGATCCTGTCAAAGTAAAAATAAGAAACGATAACATCCAATCAACTAGACAAAATAGATTGTAGCAAAAATAAACTGTAATTTATTGAGGTTGTTCAAATTTTATAAAACATTCCTAGCTTAATACTTTTAAAAAAATGATATATAAGAGAATATTGTACCGTCCGTACTTAAAAATAAAATGTATATATCTTGATCGTATTAGAACAAAGTCTTGTAACTAGAACTTATTGTGTGTTGTTCTTAGCAAAATCTCGCCTTGGTAAATACCTAAATGTTAAACTGTTTTTTACTTTAGCTTTAAAGGTTACTTTCTGTGTGAACGTTTTTGAACTTATTTAAGAAATTAGTCATTCTCATTGTCATACACGTAAGAATCTCTTCGCAAAAGAAACGTACTTAAATGAAACCAAAACAAATATTAAATTTACGGTCTTCTCTCAGAAAAAAATTTCTTTTATGATGCAACTAGGATGGATGAATGGGGAAGACCTTTTCCTAAAAAAGCCTCTCCTACAATTGAACTTTGCCAACTGGAAAAATCCATGACCTGAGTATAGGGTAGATTTTGAAAACAAGAGCCCTTCCTTATACTAAAATTTTACTAGTTTCTACAATTGATAGGCAATGGAAAGAAGATTTTCCAAAAAATTATCCCTTTTTTATAATAAAATTTTACCGTCAATAATAATTTTTCTCGGGGAAACCAGGCTCCTTTAAATAGGCACCTGAACCGAGGAAAATCACCTCGTTCCCCCTTACATTGGCCTTTCATATCAAGTCTGACTTCCTAACAATATTTTTTTTCTCTTCTCTCTCTTTTGTCAAAGCTGCAAGACACTTTCTTACTAATATAATAATTTATTCTAAAATAATTTATTTTCCCTCCAATAACCAACTTGTGACAAATTGGATTTAATATTATGATATATTTATACACAAAATATCTCTAAACAGGGAATTATTCAGCAGAAATGGCTGTAAAGTTTGCGGTACAGCACTAACCAAGAATATAAATAAGTCATTCGGCTTTAGTCTTTAATAAAGTTTGCAGAACAATTGTTGTTCTAATTATGATCCAAAAACGTTCTTTAAATGAATATTATACCAGGGTTGTATGATCAGAGATGGCGCTACTATTATTTAACTTTTCGTAAACATAACCTTTCGAAAGAATTTTGTCTAATTTTAGGTCGCTGGGTGTTTTAATTTGTGAGCGACAGCCATTTAAATAGAACAACTTTTGTGATTTTACAACCACTGAAAAAATTGAATATCGAGCAGTGATAAAATATTTGTTTTTGAAAAAGGAAACAAATGATGAGATCAAAGCGAAACTCAGCGAAGTTTATAGGGACTCTGCACCCTGGTTATCGATCATAAAATATTGGACAGCTGAATTCAAGCTCGGCCGTACAAGCATTTTTCATGATGAACGTCCAGGTCGTCCAAATGAGGTTACTACATCAGAAATGATTTTAAAAATCCACGTTATAGTGATAAATGATCGAAGAGTGATAGGGATTGAGATTGCTGAGACTGTGAGCATCTCAATTGAACGGGCGCGGAACATTTTAACAACTCATTTAGATATGAGAAAGCTTTTCGCAAAATGAGTGTCGCGATTGCTCACTATTGACAATAAAGACGCACGTGTGTCAACTTGAAAAAAATGTTTGGCAATGTTTAAGCGCAATCGGAATGATTTTTGGCATCGATTCATAACTGCTGACGAAACATGGATTTATCACAGTACAACAGAGACCCAAGAATAGTCCAAAGAGTGGGTTTTCCGTGGCGAATCGGCGCCAAAGAAGGCCAAAGCGCTTTTATAGGCCAACAAAGACAAGGCCACAGTGCTTTGAGATGCAGGCGATATAATCCACGTCGATTACCTTGAAAAAGACAAAACAATTAATGGAGAGTATTATGTCAACTTATTGGATCGTTTCAACCATGCTGTGAAAGAAAAAACGTCCACATTTGGCTAAGAAAGCAATTCTCTTTCATCAAGGCAATGCACGTGTGCACACTTGGGTCATCGCCATGGATACGAATTGCTTCCGCATCCACCATATTCGCCAGATTTCCGAATATGAAAAAATGGCTCGGCGGAAATAAATTTGAGTCAAACGATTAGGTGATTGCTGAAACAAACGCCTATTTTGAAGGGTTGGAGAAATTGTATTTTTTAGATGGGTTACAAAAAATAGAAAAACTTTGGACGAAGAATGTCGAGCTAAAAGGAGACTATGTTGAGAAATAAAATAAATTTTACACATAAAAATGTTTTTTTTTTTGTCAAGATCAGGTACTTATCATACAACCCCCGTATCTCGAATTGTCTTATCTTGTTTTAATCCTATATAAACCTAATTGAAGTTCTAATGACTTGTCGTGGTTAGAAATAACTGGAAATAAGACCCTCTTACATAAGTAATGGTTAATATTCAGATTGAGGAGCCTATAGGCTTTTTCTAGAAACATCCATTTAAATTTGTGTTTAAAAAGACATCATTTACTGAGATTTCAAGATCGAGGATAATTTACATGTACTACAGTGTTGCGCTGACATGGAAGTTCTATCCTCTCGTTGGCATCAATCACTTTGCTCACCAACAAATAATGATTGATCGTCGTTTTTTAAATGAATTCAGATCCTGGCTAAACGTTATGCTCGTTTTTCTCATTTCGACGACAAACTTTGCCGATGAATTTAGAGTTTACGTCACATTCTTTTTATCTCTGATGAGTTGACGACTCTAGGCTTAGTTGCCAGTGTTACATCAAGAAATTGCTAGTTTAATTACGGATTTATGAGATTTTTTCTTGAGTTTTAATTTTTTAATGTTCTACAATAAAATTTGAGGTCAATTCGGTATCTCTCTGCCCATGCATCTACTTATGTGTTCAGTTTAGCCGGAAAATGGAAGAGATTTCTGCGAGACTTTTGACACAAAAAAGTAAATAAAAAACTCATAAAGATATTCTCAAAAAGGCTCTAGAAATAAGATGATGTATATACCTAGTACAAGAATTGTTGGAATGAAAATGCTCCATGACCGCCCAACTGCAAATAACTAAAATAGATTCCATTTGAACTCTAGAATAAATAACCAAGTTGTTAAAAACCACAATCTTTAATATTAAATTGCAAAATAATTGCAATGAGGGAAGATCCATATCATGAATATCACGAACGACTTTCATGAGCATTCAAATGGTTAGGTTAGTTCAGATTAGTTTGTATACTACAGCATAGTAT
>JAHKBH010003365.1:0-20833 GCA_019049505.1 Pachyrhynchus sulphureomaculatus
CGATGGAGTAATAGGAGTGCGTACTTAATACAATTCGTTGTATCGTACCATCGTACTCCGTAACTTCTGGGATAAGTACCAGTTGATTCCGTTCTCTTGTTTGTCAATCCTACCCTGACTGACGAGCCATGATACGGCGAAACGCGTCTCAGGATGGATTTGGCGGACAAGAGAAGAGCTAGTAAACTGCTGAAATATGGACTTCTGTCTATTTTCAGTTGCTTTACAATAACTATAGTACGATCTTATTTTCGGATTGAACCAAGAACATGGTCTAATTTTCAATTATTTAAAAAAATTGTTTATAACTGTAACAAATTAAATTTTTACAACTGCATGAATTCACTTGAAAAGCATAAATATGTAACTTCATTCTAAAAAAAATTAATTCAATTATCGCCATTCGTTTCCGAAATATGAATAAACGAAGAGTTCTATATTTAAATATTCAACTAGCTATTATTCACGAAATAATTGAAGTATTGCAAAACAAATTTAGGGGATAAAAAGGTATTTGTACTTCTATCGAAAAACGTAGTTATCTTTGAAATCTGAGCAAAAAATTTTTTCGGGTGGCCCGTTTACTCATTTTGATCCCTTTGAGGCCGTAGAATTAGGTGCCTCGAAAATATAAGTAAAAAAGTCTTTTACCACTTTTTTATGGAAATATCTATTTATAACTCAGTGGTTTTAAAAACAGAAAAAATTTCCATTTTATACTATCATAAATAGCAGCAGCTGTAACTTATAAAAAAACTCAATTATGGTTTTTTACTTACGTTCGTCTGGCATTCGGTTTTGCTGCCTCAAATGTAAATTTAAGAAAATTCTGATTTTGTCCGATCACCTACTTTTAATGTATAAAAAAGTTTGTCATTTAGTACAGGCTTTTTTGGACAACCATCAAATATATTTATTTGTCGTTCAATAATAGGTCTTACATCCTCATCATAAATGTTTTAATTTCTGTTTTATTTTTTCTTTTGTAATACAGTAGACATTGGCTGGGGCAAACATATATCATTTGATAAAGATAGATTTTTGTCGTAATTCGGTAAACATGTACAACATATTAAAAATGTAGCAGCTGGATATAGCATATATTTTTTTTGTCTACTTAGTCCGCCATCTAATTTAGAACTTTTAGCAACAACTTTTACTAAATATTTCCAATTGTATACATTTTTACATAGACTGCGAAAAGAATAAGATGTTTTCTTCTTCAAAAATATTTCCATTTCTAGCGTTGTAGCATAGACTATGAGAGCTAACTACATAAAGCCTAAAATGCAAATGGAGGAAAAAACGGAAGCAAGGAGGCGCGGGGTACTTATCACATCCCTTACTATTTTGTACTGTTACATTCCGAGATTATTGCATTTTTTACGTTTTACGGTTTCCTGATCATGAAAAATAGTCACCAATGTCAGTTGGTCTAGCTGTCTGTCGATTTCAAATTTAGTACACATATAATACTCGAAATAAAAATGAATTTTTCCTAGTTTTTGGTTATAATAACAAACACATTTTAAGTTTTTAATATAGTGAAATAGAGAAAGCATTTGAAAATGCACATTTTAGATACAGCAATATTATGATTTTATCCCTCTTTGGGTATCACCAAGAGTATTGTCCGGAGTTTTGGTCCTCGAAAAACTTGTGCTCTTTTGTTTTAAAAACAATTGAAATTTCGAAAACGCGTTTTTTGAGCTTAAAATGCGAATAACTCCGGTTATATATGTGGGATTGACAAAAAAAGAAAACCAAATTTTCAACAAATCCTCGCTAAGTCGCTCAAGTGAGTACATAGCCTACAAAATTGGAAAAACCGACAAAAAACTGTTGTTTATTTATTTTATTGTATAGGTCGACTAGGTGAATTGATCGGCTTGAAACGTTCAGAAAATATGCCTTTTGTTATAGCAAAAATACCCTGAAATTGAATTTGTTATTTAAGATTTGAATTGCCTGTCATTTTATGCCATTTGGTCCAAAATTGATCTTTTTTTTTTTTCAAAATTTAGATCTCGACGCCAGCTTTTCGAGGCCATTAAAAAAAAAATTTCTTGGAGTCATTTTAACCGTTTTTTTTTTTTTTTTGACATTGGTTTATTAATCAAATAACAACAAATGCGCTTTTCTGTTATTTTCCAATGAAAATTGAAAAATTTTATTACATCTGGTAGAGAATCGCGAGGCCTTTATTTTAAAAAAAAATCATTTTCGTTCACAATTTTTTTTTTCAAAATGACAATTCTTATTCGATTAATAAACAAGTGTAAAAAAAAAACAATTTAAATGACTGAAAAAAGATTTTTTTTTATTAATGGCATCGGAAAGCTGACGTCACGACCTAAATTTTGAAAAAAAAGATCCATTTTGGACTAAATGGCATAAAAAAGGGGGCAATTCAAATTTCAAATAATAAATTTAATTGTGCCCACTGGGTTCAATATTTTTGTATCAGAGTATTTTTACTATATTAAAAGGCATATTTTCTGAAAGTTTCAGGCCAATCGGTTCATTCAGTCGACCTGTACAATGAAATGAAAAAAAAAAAACATATTTTTGCCTGTTTTTTCAATTTTGTAGGTTATGTACACATTTGAGCAATTTAAAACCAACGAGGATTTGTTGGAAATTTCATCGCGGAGAGTATAGTTTTTGTTTGTCTCGTTCCAACTTATATAACCGGATTCATTCGCGTTTTAAGCTCAAAAAACGCGTTTTGAAAACTTCAACTGTTTATAAACAAAAGAGCACAAGTTTTTCGAGGTCCAAAACTCATTACAATACTCTTGGTCATAGCCCAGAGAGGATAAAATCATAATATTGATGTATCTAAACAATGCCTATCTCATCATTATTTTGACCTTATTTTCCTGCACTAAAAGTCAAACATAAATAGGTTTGAAGAGGTAGGAAACGTGATATGGGGAAGTGAAATTTGAAAAAAAATTCTATAAAGATTTTTCTCTGATTTTTGCTAGAGTTAATCAACAAACTTTGAGAAATATCATTTATATTCAAACACGTAAAGAGTAAAAAAAGCGACGAGGGTTAGAAGGATTATTTCAAAGATGTCGTATTACACATCTTTTTCAGGGTTTTTCCAATACCAGAATCTAAAAGTAATGGTATTTTTCATTATTTCCAATATGAAGAAAAATTGTACATAAAGAAATGTGTTGACTTACAACATTTATTTGCAATAGTGTGGGCAACTACAAATAAAGAAAATAAAATGTAGATATGAACAGGACGAAATTAGTATATTATTAGCTGAGGACTGATGAAGAACATAACTCGACGAAATTGAATTTAGTAATTATTGTTACTCGAATACTACACTTTCTACTTTCATCGATACACCCTAAACTATTATCCGTAAGGCCGCTCCCAGATTTGTCGGTGCGGTATGGTTTTTCTCGGTATGCTCAGTATTGACTCGGTAACGAAAACATGCCGAAAGCCTATATTTTATTGAAATCCACCCACCTGACTTGCTCCGCGCCCGCGCATCCCGTGCAAGTCAGACACACCGAGAAAAACGATACCGCACCGACAAATCAGGGAACGGCATAAGTCTTAATGCTATAGAGAGAATGCATTCTAGTCGTTTCAACGTCATCGGCTAACAAACTCAATTGTCATATTATTATTCAAACCTTTCAATAATGATTATTATTTTGTAGTTTACATATTAAGACCCGAAAGTAACGTTTTGCAGTAAAAGTGCGTATGTTTTGTGACGATTTGATAAGTGGAGTTTTAAACGTTTACCAATTTTCGGGCGTGATGCAGCTTTTTGAGCGTTCATAAAAAATTAACAAAAATTTCGTCAGGATTTCGGAATTTTTAGCACAATGACACTACACAGCAGTTATTATCAGCACCAAACCATGGATTAAAAACGAAACTATTTGTACTAAGATTGTGATTACTGGAATGGAACCAGAACAAAAGACTGTACAAAATAGGTGGTCTCTCCCTATTTAGACTATTTTTACATTTTATAATTTCAGTACTTTTGTATACGTCTCATACCATCTCATATTATATACAATTTTAATTAACTCTAAATTATCTAATGTGATTTCATTACTGCCTGAAGACTTGTGGATGAGAACTTCGATCTAAATACTGAATGAAGAACAGAATACAACAGCAAGGTACCACTCTCATTTAATCGGTGACCCCTCGCATCGAGTTCCTGGCTTAACGCTTTCATGAAGTTCTTCTGTAAATCTAATCCGAACCGGCCAAAATAAGTGCGCTTATCTTATGCATCGATGGGGTTTTAAAAAATTCCTCGAAGTACATGTGTAGGGCAGCTGAACAAACAACGCATCATATTGTAAGTGAATACGACTTTTGAAGGAGACTGCATAAGGTAACACCTGCTGCTTTTGAATGGCCACGATAATTAAATATGAATCTGTAGTTTTATATTAATATTAGGACTTTTATCCTATTTTACTTATACTGGGTTTTATTTTTATTTATACATACATATATTGTTTACGTATAATGTTCGTATATATGATTTTGTGTATTGTTTGTTCGGTTATATTTTGTGTGTTTGTATTATTCTATTTTCCCTGTGCTGCGGCGAACGATAATAATAATAATTATATTCATGCATATGTTTAATAATAATTTTCTAATTTATCCAACCGGAAATCGTCTAGATGTTCTTTAAATATTATTTGAATCTATTCGTTTTCTAGTTTATGAAAGATACCTTTTTTCACTTTGAATCATATTTTGTCTAAGCTTGCTATCAAAGAGGTAAAATTACGGAATTAGGGAATATTTAACCTAAATTTATATTTATTTATTAATCTGTTTATTAAAAGCGTTTAGCTCAAGAAATCCAAAAAATGGTTTGGTGTAGAGGCAGTCGGCACTATACCATAATAAAATTGATAGAATATTAATAAATAATTTGTAAAAAATTTACAATAACATTTTTTTAAGGTCTCTCCTAATTTACTATTTTTGTATTACTATCTGTCTATTTACCAAGAAAATTCTTCCACCACTAAAGTTAGTGGCGGCCTGTGCCTCTGTGACGTAGCACTTTCTTGCGGTGCAGAGACAGTCGGTATCATCATCATGATCATCATTAGCTTATTCCATCCATAGTCGGATATAAGCCCCCCCCCCCAAATTGTCTCCAATGAGCTTTGTTATTTGCTTTTTGCATCCAATCGTGTCCTGCTAATCTTTTTATGTTATCGGCCCATCTTGTCTGTGGTCGACCTCTGCATCTTTTATGTTCTCTAGGCCTCCATTCAACTATACGGCGTGCCAATCTGTTATCATTCATCCCTGAGACATGCTCCGCCCAATTCCACCTTAATATATACCAGTAGGTGTACTTATTTATTAATTTATTTAAGTATATTTAGTTTGGTTACATTCATAGGTAGTTGGTTGCAGAAATGCAATAACATCCGTGGCAGCACTACCGAGTTCTCTAAAAGGTGAAAAGAATTAGAATATCAAAAAGAGTAAAATCCCTACTCAGGTAGGGAGGTGAACGATAAGAAAAATAGCTTTTTTATGAGAAAGTCAAATATGATACCAAAAAATTTGTCAAATTTTCCAAATTAGAAGGCCCACTAGAATTTTTTTTTTAAATGGCACTCATTAGTAAAACAACAGACTTTTAAGAGGAAGTCAAATATGATAACAGAAAATTTGTCAGTTGTCAAATCTCACAGTTTACAAAGCCAACTAGAATATTTTTGAATGGTACCCTCTACAAATAAGCACAAGATTAAATAACATTTTTTAGTGCGTTTGCAAAAATACTTGATATTTATTTTACATCGTTAAGGATACCCAGTGGGGGAGTTCAAGTAATTAAACTGAATTTTAACGTTTAAAAGTCTTGCTCAATTTATTCTTTTTCTATTTATGGTATCAAAAATTTTTTTAACAGTAAACCTAGTTTTTTGTGACGAAACCCAATATCATAACATACAATAAGATTTGTTACTTGTCAAATTTGCCAGTTTACCCAGTTAACTAGAATTTGTTTAAATAGCCCCATCATTAAATAAAATTTTTTAGACTGTTTACAAAAATACTTAACACATGATATTTATGTTCAGTCGTTACCGATATACAGGACATCAAGTTATTGAACGGAATTTTAACCACTAAGAGGCTTACATTTACTGTCTTCCTGTTTGGCACATTACAAAATTCGTTTACGAGCAAACTTAGTTTCTTGCGAGGAAGCCAAATATATGGAAGATGCCATTTTTAAAATCTGGTTGACTTTGGAATTTAACAAATTTGACAATTGAAAATTTTTTGTTATCATATTTGGCTTCTCAAAGAAAACTAAGTTTAGCAGTGAAACACATTTTTTGATATATTAAATAGAAAAACAGTAAATCGGGTGAGCCAGTTAAAAAATAAAATTCGGTTCAATAACTTGCGTATATTAATGACGACTGAAAATAAAGTTATACAGTTTTTTAAACGGACTGAAAAATGCTATTTAAAATCTAGTTGGCTTTGAAAAGTATCAAATTTGCCAAGTGCCAACTTGGTTTATTGGTAAAAGAATTTTTTTGATACTAAATCGCGATTTTTTTTTAGACTAAATCGCGAGCCACAGAAAAGTTAAAATTCAGTTTAATAACTTGAATGACCTGTATACCGGTAACGACTAAACATAAATAACAAAAGTTATATGTAAATAGAGTAAAGAGCCATTTAACGGCGTGCTCGTATGTAGAGGATGCTTTATAATTCGTCAAGTTTGACAAGGGACAAGTTTTGCGTTATCATATTTGGCTTCCTCACAAAGAACTAAGAAGTAATTTTTTTTTGATACCCCAAATAGAAAAATAATAAATCAAGGAAGAGTCACTTAAAAGTTAAAATCTAGTTAGATAACTTGAATGTCTTGTATCTCAGTAGCGATTAAAGATAAATGCCAAGTATAATACATTTTTGTATACGGATTGAACAACGCTATTTAATGGCGTGCTCATATGTAGAACGCCATTTAAAAAATCCTAGTTGGCTTTATAATCTGTCAAATTTGACAAGTGACAAATTTTATGTTATCAAATTTGGCTTTCTTATAAAAAAAAAACTAAGAGTTTCTACATAGCAAGAAGTTTCTTGCTATGTAGAATAGGAAAATAGTCAATTAGGTGGAACACTTAAAGAAATGTGAAAGAATGGTCAAATAATTCGGCTTGGTAGCGCTATGCAAAGATTATTATTTAAATTTATAATATATTTTCTTTTGCTTTTCTAAGTTCATGGCACACAGAAATCGCAATAAAAAATTTATGTTTCGCACGAGTGTAGAAAATAATTTTCGGTAAAAAAAAATAGAAAGTTGATATAAAGATAATTTATTAATAAAATGTACAAAAATAATTTATTATTAGACGGTCATTGGTATTCGGAATATATAAAAAGTTCCTTTAAACTGGTACAGAAAGTCTATTTCTGCACTATGTATTCCCCTATACATTTATGCATTTTTAGATTTATCCTATTTAAATACATTTTATGCTAAGACTTAATACAGCATATCTTAAATTCACTTTCATGTTCCTACCTCAGTTTCTCCTATTTTAATCAATGATTCTCAATCCTGAGAAATGTCAACTAAAAATTTAACTTTTAACCGCAACAACTTTAATATACGCTATTGGAGCTGGAATTACCGTTGCTCCTGGCACCAGACTTACCCTCCAATAAGCTGCCCGTCGAGTCAACGGAGGAACGTCGACGGATCGGTAACTGGCATCGTTTATATTTAGAACTAGGGCGGTATCTGATCGCCTTCGAACCTCTAACTTGCGTTAAAGAGCTCGTAGTCGAACTTGTGTCTCGTTCCGACCGACGGTTCATCATCCGCGGTGTTAACTGGTGAGTCACGAGACGTCTTGGCGATGGGCTTAGCTCGCAAGGGCGGCCCAAATCAATCCTGCCGCGGTGGTCTTCAATGAGTGTCGAGGAGGGCCCACACGTTAACTTTGAATAAAAATTTAACTGCAACTAGTAGATTTCTAATCAAAAAGGGTTGTTTAACATTGTTTGGTATATGAAAGAGAATCGAAAAATAGCAAGCATTGTTCTTTAAGATGGTCTGTTACTACTGAGTGAAAATTGTAATTTTTCAAATGTTCGTATTTATATTTTTCGTAAATATAACCTTACACAAGAATCCTGTCAAATTTTTAAGTCGCTACGCGATTTAGTTTGTGGGAGGCAGCCATTTAAATAGAACAACTTTTGTGATGGAAAAAATTGAATATCGAGCAGTGATAAAATATTTCTTTATGAAAAACAAAACGATCTGAGCGAAGTTTATGGGGACTCTGTACCTTCGTTATCGACCCTAAAATATTAGGTAGCTGAATTCAAATGCGACCTTACAAGCATTTTTGATGAAGAACGTCCAGATCGTCTAAAGGAGGTCACCACATCGGAAGTGATTGAAAGAATCTACAATATAGTGATAAATGATCGAAAAGTAGGCGTGTAGTATATTTTAACAACTCATTTGGATATGAGAAAGCTTTCCGCAAGATGGGTGCCGCGATTGCTCACAATTGACAATAAACACGTACATGTATCAACTTCAGAACAATGTTTGGGGATGTTAAAACGCAAGCGGAATGATTTTTGGCGTCGATTCATAACTGTTGACGAAACATGGATCCATCACAGCATATCAGAGACCAAAGTACAGTCCAAACAGTGAATTTTTCTTGAGGAACCGGCACCAAAGAAGGCCAAAGCGACTTTATCGGCCAACGAAATCATGATCAAAGTGTTTTAGGATGCATGCAGCATACTCTACGTCGATTACTTTGAAAAAGGGCAAAACGATTAATGGAGAGTATTATATCAACTTATTAAATCGTTTCAACCAATCTGTGAAAGAAAAACGTCCATATTTAGCAAAGAAAAAAATTATCTTTCATCAAGACAATGCACGCGTGCACTCTTTCATCAACACAATGCACGCAGAACACGAATTGCTTCCGCATCCATCATATTCGCCAGATTTAGCCCCCGGCGATTATTTCGTGTTTCTGAATATGAAAAAATAACACGGTGGAAAAAAATTTGGGCTAAACGATGAGGTGACTCCTGTAACAACTGTCTGTTTTGAAGGGTCGTAAAAATGGTATTGCTTAAATGGGACACACAAGACAGAAAAACGTTGGACTAAGTATGTCGAGCTAAAAGGACACTATGTTGAAAAATAAAATAAATTTTACACATAAAAATATTTTTCTTGTCAAGACCAGATATTTATTATACAACCGTCGTAATGTAATATTTGTTACATAAAATCTGCCTAAGATCGACAATGGGAATATTCAATAATTTTCATTATATACATAAAAATAATGAAATATATAGTTCCCTCCTTTTGTAATTTTCTTTAAGTGCTGGATTAGTTATTTATGTTATAAGTCCAGAAAATAATGTGTAATATTACGAGTTAAATTTCTAAACACGTACTTTAACAGGACTTAACAGATATGTGGTACTCAATATTTCCCATTTTCCTTGTTTCTTTTTTGAAATGTAATGTCAATCTTAATAAAGCTAACATAAAAATTCGGTTATCACAAAATTTCTACATCTGCTTTCATTGCATAACAACGGCAGAAATATTTATTTATTGTTAATTTTGTAAACAGAGATTTACCATACAGTTTTGCATATTTGATAAAATGCAAATAAAATTGTATTTATATTTATAATATCGTACACAAAGTTATACCATTCAACCTTAAATAAATATTTGTACGTTACGTATTTTTTCAGATTAGCAAATATTTAGCTTCGCTAGTCATAATATTTAGACTGCTTTTGATTCTTTTTTACTAATTCTCTTGTACTTCCAAGTCGTTGCGGCGTAACTATTTCATTAAATTACATGTCAAAATCAGAAAAATTTAAATAAAATTTTGTGTTTTAAGTTCTGAAATTCACCGGCATTATTTGCCTCAAAATTAATTTGAGCTTAAAATGAAATATTTAACTATTTCCAAAACAAAGTTTGTTTCCTCTAGAGTACAGTCGCCTCAGAATTATTTTGTTTTGAATTTTCTAAGGTAAAGTGAAATAAATAAATTTAAGTATATTAGAATATAGTATTTTTATGAATACTATCTAATTTAAAGCTCATTATTATGGATTTTAAATAAAGATAAATACTTTTCAAGTATAGAGATCCAGGTGATGAACAGAGCTATCTCATTTTTTTAAGCATTTGTCCGTAAAACCATTCTCCTTTTTGAAGTGCCGTATCGGATATGGACATAGACGACCTTCTCGCAATTTTCTGTAGTTTGTGTCTTTTTTTAAGTGCTCCACAGATATGGAGATCTACATTTTAATGCCGGTTCCGAACAGCCAAAGTGACAGTGCTTAAATCTACTTCAAAATATAAAGTTTTTCAGTTTTTTTACGCGAGTGTTAAATGCACATTTTGTAAAGTAGGCTTTGGACGGAGCGGCCATATGGTTTAATTCAATTGTTTACTGGTAGTTGTCCAATTTTACTTCAGGATCAGTTATTGAATTGTCAAATAAATCGCAATGAAGTTTGAAAATTACGAAAAATGGGATATGATAGTGTGTTTCATACAAACCGGAGAAAATTCGGAAGCGGCAAGTAATTTGTACCACGAATGGTATATTCATTCAAGGATATATTCGCTCGAAAGCGACATAACCTAGTTAATAGTGGCCAGTTTGAAAAGAAACGACCCAAAAATTATGCATCAAACAGGGATAAGGAGTTAGAAGAAATAGTAGTTTTAGGAACTATCGGAAATAATCCAAACACTTCAACCCGACAGTTAAAAGAATCCACTGGACTACCAAGAATTAACGTAAGTCGTAATTTGAAGAAGCACAAATTCAGGCCATATAGGACAAGAAAAGTTTATCCCCTTAGAGACGGAGATTTTCAACGGCGTATGGATTTTTGCCAATGGATTCTGGAGAATTGTAACCATGTTCCGAATTTTTCATTAAATTGCATTTGGACAGGCGAACCTTATGTAAGCAATGCAGGTATTTTTTAACCGTTACAATTCTTATACGTGGGCACAAGAAAATCCTCATTTAGTTGTGGAGCAAAGAAATCAAGGCAGATTTGGGTTTAATATATGGGCAGGAATTTTTAGAGGCAGTATTATAGGTCCATTTATTTACGAAGGAACACTCACCTCTCAGAGATATTTAGAGATTTTAAGGCAGCAAATAGAACCTCTTGTTGATGAACTGCCGTTAATGGACCTTAGAAATATATTTTTTCAACACGACGAGGCACCCCCTCATAACGCTGCAGTTATCAGTAATTTTTTATCGGTCAATTTTGACAATAACTGGATAGCCAGCTAAGGTCCGAACCGTTGGCAGGCAAGATCACCGGATTTAACACCCATGGACTTCTATCTCTGGGAAAGATTGAAAAACCTAATTTTTAAATTGCCGACAAACACCAGGCAAGAGTTAGAAGTCGCAGTGATACAAAGTTTTGCAGCTCTCACTCCTCTTGAACTAATCAACTTAGTAAGAAGTGTCCAGGAAAGGTGCCTCCTGTGTGTAAATGAAACTGGTCGACATTTCGAATATCTCTTATAGAAAATTATTTTGTTTTAGTTTGCTCTACTCGGAATAAATTGTTTTATTGTTGTTTTGTTTTATTTTCTACATAGTTTAAAGTACTATAGCATTTAGTAAATTTCATTTTAGTTATGACTCTTAGAGTTACTTCTGGGAATTTTTTTACGATTTGACTACTATAAACAATTGATATTGCCGCTCCGTCCAAAGCCTACTACTAAAATGTACATTTAAAACTCGCGTAAAAACTGAAAACCTTTATATTTTAAAGTAGATGTAAGCAAAATATAAAATGTATGGTAATTATAATTTAAAGCTCTATTCTGATAAGGAAAAATATACATAACTATTAAAAATATTAGTTTTTAAAAAATGTAAAAACTTACACTGTTGAAATTCACGTGAAAAAGTGTTTTGAGAATGTTTTTACGGATATCAAAAATTTTCAATAGGAAAGGAATTACAAATATTTTTCCAAGATACAGATTTTTGAAAAACACCCTGTATATCTGAAACGGTACTAGATATCGATATGCGGTTTTCACCATTGAGTTTATCAAAAAAATTAGAGCCTCAGACACTGACATCAGTTTTCGTCTCTCTTCTCCTTTAGATAAAGGGGTTTACCATTAAAAGTGTCCAATTTGGATCACCCTGTATAGTTTTTTTTGTTCAATTTATTATTTTCCGAGCACCTTACCAACTGCTTTATGGCTGGCGGACATTATTGCATTCTGAATTTTTTTTTTGTTCTAAAAATAATCTTTATTGCACTAGTGCGGCAAGTACGATTTTAGTACAATTGCAACAGGCCACAAGATGTGCCTATTTGCTAGTTTTGACTAATAAAAAATTATTTATTGACTATTATGCGGATTAACACAAAATATGTAATAGCGTTTCAGCTTCTGCTAGAACGCCATCTTAGGATTTACTTACTCGTCTTTCGTGATACTACTTACCCAAATTTAATAATGTAAATAAATATTTTTTGAAAAAGTTTAAATTTACTTAACGTTTCTAAAACATAAGAATAGGATTTTTTCTGTTCCTTTCACAATCTATTAACTAATTTCTTTACTTATATTTCAACGGTAATTTCTCTCAGAACTGTTGTCTAGAATGTTGCATAGAATATAACAATGTTGTAATATAAAGAACCTTCTGTCTCCGGTAAAACCGAAAACAATATTCAGTCATTTTACCTACACAAAACTTACCACCACAACACTAAACACTCTATTTTTTCGTTTTTCGTACGTTTCGCTAAGTATGATAGCATCATCACGAGCCACTATTAACATTTAATTTTGGTGCTGTAAAAAGACATTTTATAACCACAAAGTGATTTTTACTTCGCCCTCATTTACACAATTTCCATGTATATTTTATAAAGTGTCCAAATTAGTAAGTTCAATTTAAAAATAAGTAACTTGAATTGTACATTAATTTGTTATTATTTTAAAATGTTTTAATTTCAGAATAAATATTTGAATTTCAAAATAGCTAAGTTTAAATCAGACACTGTAAAATATTTACGGGCTTCATCAATTGTACTTAGGAAACTGTTGTGTATATCTTAAAACTTTAAATAAATAAAACATATTTAGAATAATTATTAAATAATATAATTTCAAAACAAACCACAGAATAAAAGCTTATTTTATAAAATATTCCCTAAAAGCTGAAATGTTTTACATTGACAATTATTATTTTATGAGATAAAATTAACTTTATTGTTTTATAAATTACAAAGTTTTCGAATAAATAAAGTATTACTGGCTTTGGACAGCTTCCTCTTTCGGCGTTGGTGGAACAGCTCTTCAGATCTCAACGTCTCTTTTACACTAGACTATCTGTCCTCCAACTAGGTAGTTGGAATGAAGTATAATACTTGGTAGTAGACTAAGAAAAATAATGTTAGAGTAAATTTGCCAAAAAAATGACAAGGAAAATGGAAAAATAGAGAATAATGTAGAACAATAAAAAATATCTCAGGAATATAAAAAACCTGAAGAGAAAAGACGATATACCACCTATCATAATCTCATGCTTATCTAATAACTTTACCTTATCAACTCGGCAAGCATGTTGTCAAAAATTACTGAAAAGAATGCGGTATTACAAATGGAGTCATCTTGCTTTCAGTGAAAAAAGCAACTGCCTCTTTTACTGGGAATGTCAGAATGAGTCGAACTGGGGAGTTTTCGACCTAAAACCACAGAAAAATTTTGATTTTGGGGTGCGGCGTCTACAAAAACAGGTGGGAAGAGTAAAGATATAACATCACACGACGCTATCTTTTTGAATACTGATTTGCAGAAGCTTGTTGTACCTGCCTCGGCTCAATATGTTTACGAGGGTATGTCCTATAGTACCACTGAAAATCGAGCAGAAGTGGAATACCAGATGAAGCAAAATAATATCTAAACGGATTTACTAACTTTGTAGTAAATTACAAAAAGAAATATTACGCCTTATTGCATAATGTAGTAAATACAAGGGAGCCCTAGAGAAAAATAATATATGGGATAACAAAGTGAACCTCTATTATGTACTACTCACTCACTCACTCACCACTACACCAAACACTTTACTTTTGCATTTGATGCGCGTTTCGCTAACCATGTTGGCTTCATCAGAAGCGATGATTGACTAGTCACTGGACTGAGTCAATCATCGCTCCAGACGAAGCTAACATGGTTAGCGAAACGCGCGTCGAGTGCAAAAATAAAGTGTTTGGTGTAGTGGTCATATATACTGAGTAATGTCATTGTGCCAAAGCCTCACATTCCCAACATACTCTATTATGTAGGAACATTATACTGGATATCTAATCAAATATGAAGTGACCATTCTGGCATCAAATTTCTGTACCATTGTGGGAAAAATCCTGGATCGCAATAGAAAATAAATAAATAGATTTATATATTTTGTTAAACTAAAAGAATTGGTGTCTTATCAACTGGGCAATGAAGCAGAAAGATTTTAGTTAAAATTACACAGGACCACAAAAAAAAATTTGTCAATTTACTTTGATTACAAAAGGTCTAGGTTATGTTTCTCGGGTCACTGATCACGAATTTGAGGTCCGTTTTAGTCCATCACATCTAGATTTTGCATAAAATACCCATTTTATTGCTAAAAACCGGTCAAGTGCAAGTTAAACTTGAGCAATTAGTGTTCCGTACGTTGATTGCTTTTAAAATAAAAAAAATTTTGTTACAGAGGTATAAAATGATCAGTGACTTCACAAAATACACCTCTAAATGAGTTTTCAACAAAGTTTGTTTCCAATCTTTACTGAAATCTGATGACCTTGAAATTTTTGTTTTTTTTATATCCCATATAAATTATCAAAGGTAATGCACTCGTGATAATTTTCGTTCAATCTACACCCCGTGGAGAATATTCCAGATTTTTTCGAAATTTTTTGATAAGTACTTTTCGAGATAAGGCCCGGGACAGCGATTTTTCGCGAATTTTTTAAAAATAATACAAAGAAAAGTGCGCGCAAGTATATATATATATATATTATATATATATATTTTTTACTCGTGTTTTCACAAGCTTTCATTTGACATCACACTCGATGAACTAGTAAAAAATTTTTTTTTTTTCACTTCCGACTCCAAAAACTAACCCCTTAAGTCAAAATTTAATTCTCAAAACTACATGGCTCTGATGAGGCCATCATTTCTATATTATTACCAAATTTCACCTTTCTATGTCAAATAGTTTCGGAGAAAATCGGGTGTGACAGACAGATAGACAGACAGACAGACAACACCGAAGTGATCTTATAAGTGTTCCGGTACGGAACACTAAAAAGATGTAAAAATAAACGCTATATATAATTATATAGTTACTAGGCAATGGTGGTAGCGGTAGATACTTCTTTACGATCCCGGTGGAGGATAGTTCTACTTCAAGGACGCGACTCTGCCAATGCGAGCCTTGATTCTCTCCCCACCTACCCCCAGGGAGAAATCATCTAACCCCCATCCTCATATCCTGACATCATCGAGGGCAGTAGTATCGATCATTACTGGTCTGAAGCCCTGAGGACATATTCTTCTAACCGGTTCAGAACCAGGTTTTCATGGGCGTGAAGAATATATTTTCAAAATGTCAGTAGAACTGCGATGTAGAAGGAACCGGGAGCCCACTACATTATAATATCCCATCAACACTGCCATGATGATTAGCATCATTAGCAGTCACCACACCTCTACTAAGAAGTTCGGACTGCGGAGGAGGAATCAAAGGTAGCCTGAAAAGGTTTTTTGGTTACCACATTATGCATATGCATGCTCCTAAGATATCATTTTCGCTAAGAAGCGCAAATGGCTTACTATATGCATAATTTTGTTAGATAGGGAACCTTGAATTTAACTGGTTATTGATATTATAATGAAAAACACAAAGTTTAAAGTCACGTATCCAGTTTCTTATGACTATAAATGAGTTTCTTTAAAATCAATAAATTGTGGTGAAGTTATTTTTAAATTATTTACATATTATACACTGCGTCATTTACCACAAAGGTTAAACTGTAACATTGACCTAACGTTATACTTAGTTATTTAATGTAGTTCAGCAGCGGGACTAAAATTATATTTTTTATTTTGTATCAAATAAATAAAAATTATTTTAGGTTTTCGAAAATTTTTAATTTTACCTATATAACCTAATATGTCCTAAAGCATTTTATTCGTTGCTTACTTAACATTTTGCAAAACTAAATTAATTTTGATAGCATTTTTACGGCAAAATTGAACAACTAAAAAATGCCAACTAAAAACTTCCTTAGAAAGTAGAGCGATTCTAAGGCTTAATTTAGTAGTTTGGCTGAATAGTTGTTAATCCTTAGACAATTTTCATCCTGAAAGTTTTCTTAAACGTTACATGAGTTGTCTTATCAGTTCATAACAAACATCTTTTGCACTCTGCCTTCAAGCTAATTCTATAGTTGACTGAGGAATATGAACATGGAAAGGAAATGTTATATTATTAATTAGTTAATTACGAATCTTTATTTAGCAAGTTTACTGTAATATCTGTACTCCTTGTCAAAAATTTTGAATCTTTGTTCTTCTCCTTGCTGTTAATTTTCATGTTTCAAGTCAGAGACAGCCGTAGCGGGTTTTCTAAAGTAACACGATTATCTCATTCTATCCAGTAGTTACTTATATATATATATATATATATATATATATATATATATATATATATATATATATATATATATATCTATATATATATATATATATATATATATATATATATATATATATATATATATATATATATATATATATATATATATATATATATATATATATATATATATATATTTATATATATATATATATATATATATATATCATAAGGAATGAGCAGTGACGATAAATATATATATATATATTTATATATATATATAATATATATATATATTCTTTGGCCAGGTTATATTAATAATAAAAATAATCTATATATATATATATTTATCTATATATATATATATATATATATATATATATATATATATATATATATATATATATATATATATATAGCGCGTTCTCTTATATATATATATATATATATCTCTCTGTCCGTCTGTCTGTCTGTCTGTCTGTCCGTAGCTTATCACTGCAGAATTACTTATATTTATATATGGCCAGGTTATAGGCTACATTTTATTTAGGTGACATATGTATATATATATATATATATATATATATATATAATATATATATATATATATAGTGCGCTTATATATATATACATTTGGAAGTAGTAGATAACGACTGACTCGTGAGAAAGTGAGATAATGGGAGATAAGTATAAATAATGGAGATAAGGAGATAATAATGGGAGATAAGCAAATAGTAATTTAGTAAGGATGCAGTTATGTTTACTAACCTATTAAAACCACGTGGGCTCTGTTGTCCACGCGAGCGGAGCCGCGGGTCCCGGCTAGTAAAATATATAACTGATTATCTCATTCTATCCAGTAGTTACTTATGTTCTCATATATATATATATATATATATATATATATATATATATATATATATATATATATATATATATATATATATATATATATATATATATATATATATATATATATATATATATATATCTATATATATATATATATATATATATATATATATATATATATATATATATATATATATATATATATATATATATACATATTAACAGTAGTCACGACTGACTCGTGAGAAAGAAATAGTAATTTAGTAAGGATGTAGTTATGTTTACTAACCTTTTAAAACGACGTGCTCTGTTGTCCCGGGAAAATATAACCGGAAAATGTATTTACTACATCGTAATTTTATGTAAAAATTCATGATCCATTTTCCCAGAATTATGTCAGCTTCCACAGGGTAATCTCACGTTTGTAAGTCTAACTTTCTTATAGTTGGGTTTTTGAAAACCAATGGTACATAATTTCTAGATGTTCTGAAGAAAGTATATATCCAAAAGCTTAATAATTAAGCAAAGAGTTTCAGAGTCCAATTGTTTAAATAGGGGATCTCAATAATAAAGAAAAAAATTGACCTAAAGGAATATATAAAAATATTGAATATATTAATCTTTAAAAATTTTAACCCATTTATCCCAAAATGGTTTCTTATTGTAAGAATAAGTACTATTACAAAACTATAATTTGTCTAAAACAAGCCATAGGAGAAACTCCTTACTTACTTAATCCTTATGCCTTTCTACCTTTTTAGGGGTGTAGTCGTTATTCTATATTTGTCTTTTCCATATTTCCTTCCACCTCTTTTTATTCCTGTGTGGCTCGTCTTGCATGTTCCCACTCTATTCCTCTTCTAGCCACTGCCTCCCTAATATGTCCCAACCATGACCATCTAGGTCGACCTCTTGTTCTTTTCTTGCTCACTCTGGCTTCAAACACTTGTCTAACAATTTTTTGTTCAGGCATCCTTTCAACGTGTCAATACCATCTCAGTTGTGCTTCCTCAGCTCTTTCCACCATTGGTTTCAGGGTCAAATTCTTTCTGAGTTGTATTCCCTAACACTGTCCATCCTTGTTTTGTCCTCCATTTTCCTTATAAATCTCATTTCTGTTATCTTTCTCTTCTGCCTTTCTATCATTGTACATGTTTCCCGTCCATATAAAATTATTGGTATTGTAACCTTCTCAAATACTTGGACTTTAATATTTTTTGGTATCTCTTTCTTTCCCAGAAATGTATTCTTTATAATATTAAATAATCTTCCTTATGTTATTATTCTCACCTTGATATCCCTCCTCCATCCTTCCATCCTTCCATCCTCTGGTATTGTTGATCCCAAATATTTAAATTTCTCTACTTGGTCCAGCCTTCCTTCTCCTACCTTTATTTCATGTTGTCGTTTTTGTTTTCCTATTAGCATAGTTTTTCGTCTTCTCTTTATTAGTTTTTATTTTTTTTTTAATGTTTCCTTATATATCCGTATGTTTTTATTAAGCGTTTCCTCTTCTTTTTCTCTAATAACCATATCTTCTGCATAGCATAGTTAGAATATTTCTATCTTTTTCATTTTCCAATAGCCTATCTGGTATGGTTTTATCCCTTTCTTCTTTGCTTCTTTTATTGCTTCATCTAGAACTATTAAGAAAAGCATGGAGCTCAGGATGCAACCCTGTCTAAGGTCATAGTTGTTTCAAATATATCAGATCTATCTTGTCTTGTTCTTATATAATTTGTTGATTCTTTGTAAAAACTCTGTGCACCCTTTATTATTATTTTTGGTATTTTTTCTTTTTTCCCAGTGTTTCCCATATGTCTTCGCTTTTAATCTTGTCGAAAGCTTTTTGTAGGTCTATAAAACCCACGTGAATTTCCTTATCTTCTCCTATTGCTTTTTCATATAACCGCCTCATTATAAATATTGCATCATTCACCCCTCTACCTGGCCGAAAACCAAACTGCGTTTTTTTTAATGTATGCTCAAGTTTCTTTCTTAGTCTTTTTTTCTAGTATCCTAGTATATACTTTTGACACAGTGCTAGTTAGAGTTTCCCTCTGTAGTTATTACAATTTTTAGTGTCTTCCTCCTTATATATTGGGGTTATGATGCCTATTGTCCAGTCCGTAGGTACATTGTTCTTCATTCGTTGTTCATTATATTTTTAAGTTCTTCTATTGCTACCTCTAGGAGCGCTTTCATTATATCTGCTGTGATTTTTTCATGTCCAGGTGCCTTTATTAATTTTAATTTGCCGATTGTCTCTTTTATTTCTTCTGTATTAATCTCTTCTGTTTGTGTGAGTTCTATATCTTGTTCTGGTATAATGTCTCTATGCTGATTCCTATATACTATACCATTCCCATCTAATAATTCTTTATAATATTCCCTACATCTTTCCATAATTTTGTCTTCTTTCTTTATGACATTTTCTTCTTTCTTTTTATTTTTGCTATTGTTTCTACCTTTTTTTTTCTCATATTCTAAATCATACCGAAAAAAACCTTCTGATTATCTTTATAGGCTGTTTTCATTCGCTCTTCAAATTGTTTCCAGGATTTTTTCTTTTCTTCCTATATTATTCTTTTAACCTGTGTTCTTTGTTGTCTGTATTCCTCATAATCGGTTGGATCTTTTGTTTGTAGATATTTTTTTTTCCATTTCTTCTTTTTATTTTTAATCTCTTCCATGACCTCATTCGTCCACCAGTTTTTACTATTTCTATTTATTATTTTTGATAAACCAGAGGTTCTCTGATGCCATCAAAATAGTATTTTCAAATTCTTTCCACCCTTCTTCCACTCTCACTCCTCTCTTATTTGTATTCAGTCTTTCTTCACACATTCTTTGGTATTCTTCCCTTATTTCACTATATCTTAATTTATGACATTTATTTTTTGAATTTATTATTTTAAGTTTATTTTCTTTTACACTGTCTTTTTCTAATTTTAGTACCGTTTTTAAAAGGAAGTGATCGCTTCCTATCTCCGGGCCTCTTTTTACCTCAATAACCTTTACTTTTATACCAAATTTCTTTATGTATTAAAAAGTAGTCTATAATCGATTTTTCATTTCTCGAGATCACTTGTCTGGTTATTTCGTGAATTTCCTTTTCCTTGAAATCTGTATTACCGAACTTTTATTCGTTTTCCAAACTTATCTGTATTTATTCGTTCGCC
>JAHKBH010003367.1:0-14039 GCA_019049505.1 Pachyrhynchus sulphureomaculatus
ATATTAGTTTGTTCCCTATTATTAATGCAATAATAACAGTTTTCTAAATTTTCTCCTTTAATAAAAAATGCCAATTAAATTGACTAAGCAGGATAAAAATATAAATAGTTTTGATCGCGGGTGATAACTACAAAACTCAAAGAGAAGCTGCCGTCATTTTTAACCAACGACATTCGGAAAAAGTTATAACGCATACACAGTAGGAATAATTCTTACCAACTGTAAAAATATTGGATGTGTGGAGAATAATACTTTTTAAACGTTAACATGAACATTGGGTTACTAATGGGGATGCTGCGTTTGCAGTTATGCAGAGTGTAATTGAAACGCCTAGAACTTCAATTGCCAAAATATCACACAATGTAGGTTTATCTTATATTTCAGTTCAGAATGCTTAAGAAAAATAAGTTTAAACCTTATAAACCAAAGTTGGTCCACACTATCAAAGAACAAGATTATGATGGGCGCGTGTATTTTTCTTTCTAACTGCAAAGTAAAACTGAAGAAGACCCCGTCATTTACAAAGTATATTTTGTTCAGTGATGAATGTACTTTTAATTCTAATGGTGTTGTCTCGTCGCAAAATTGTAGATGGTGGGCGGACAGCAATCCAAATTTTACAATAGATACAAGAGATAATATTCCTTGAAAACTTGGTTTGGTGCAGTGCCGAATTTTTAATATCAGAATTATTGGACCGTTTTTTTTAGAGAAAATTTTACAGCTGCGAGGTACTTATAGTTTCTAAACAACCTTACTTTCCAATGAACTGGACGATGTTAGTTTAGAGGAAAGAATGAAAATGTACTTCCAACAAGATGGAGCACCTAGTCACAGCACCTTGGAAATTAGAAATTGGCTGGATGAAAACTTTTCTGGGAAATGGAGTGGTAGGTTTTCCTAATGTGGCTTTTTTTGTGGAGGTATTTAAAAAATTTAGTTTATGTTCAGAGACCTTTTGATGAAAATATCGCACACTTAGAGGAAACCAGCTGCCAGTCTGTAAATGAAATCAAGCAGGAGTTCTATGCGAATGTTCGTCATGAAATTTATAACAGAACTATTATGTGCATTGAACAGGAAGGAAGAGAAGCGTACACAAACTTAAGAACGTTTTTTTATTTAGTAAATATCATTAATTTTTGTATAACAGTAATCCTTAAAAATTGACGTATCCTAAATATTAAGCAGCTTTGCACCAATATTGCATTGTTAAATTGCAACTTTTTGAAAAAAATAAATTTTCAGCCTAATTTTACCGCCTAATTAATTTTTTTTCGTAAACATTTAGTAAAATATTAACCACTAAAAAAGTATATAATATAATTTATAAGAAAAAACTTTCGATTATCATTTTCGGGGGACATAATTGAAAAAAGTGAATTTTGTCAAATTTTTTTGAAAATTGGCATATAGATGTAAAACAACCTTTTTTTTATAACGTTTTTCGATATTTTTTTTTTAAAAGATCCATTTTCCAAGTTTTAAATTTTAATTGTCACATTTGACAGGCAAGGCTTGTGACGTCATGACCTTATTTGGGTGTAATCCTAAACATAAAACATGCACTAACACATTTCGAAGTTAAATGTGTATATATATATATATATATATATATATATATATATATATATATATATATATATATATATATACACTCCTGGACAAAATTAACGCAACAATCTGAAAATTAATTTATCTTTTTCTTATGTCGGTTTTAAAGTTTATCGAGTATTTGAATAGTAGGCTATGCATATTTTGTTTCGTTGTTCATGACCGAAATCAAAACAATTCGTTTGGATTTACAGTTTTAAAGAATTTTTTAGAAGATAAACAATTTTCTGTAATAATGCGATATAGATTTTCTTTAAAAGTAAGCTTATAAATTGTTCCCTTTTTCAAAGTAATACGTTTTTGTGGTAGACTGTTTTATTTTTGACCCCGAAGAATTAGAAAAATGAATCGAACAATGAATTTAACTGAACACGAGGTAGTGCGAGCCTCAGTTTTATTGGACGAGGGATATTGTCAGAGTTATGTTGCCAATTTGTTAGGCAAACATCGTTCCACAATAAGTTGTATGGTAAGACGCTTGAATGAAGTAGGAACTTATTCTAGAAGGCTAGGACGAAGGCGAAAACGATACACTAGCGACCTAGATGAACGTTTTATAAGACAATATGCTTTAAGAAACAGGACTGTCACTAGTTCTATAATAAGAAACGAACTCGAAGCTGTTCACAATGTCATAATTTCTTCTAAAACAGTTAGAAGACGGTTAAATGAAGCTGGATTAAACAGTAGGAGACCAGCCACAGCGCCCTTGCTTACTAGAGAGAAACAGAGTTACCAGGTTACGTTTTGCTCGAAATCACGAAAACTGGTCTGTGGATGATTGGAAACAAGTTTTCTTCACAGATGAAACTAAGGTTAATCTAAAACATCCAGATGGTCGTGAGCGAGTATGGCGAAGACCAGGAGAGAGGTTTGCTCCTTGCAATATCTCTGCAAGGATTCCATTCGGCGGTGGCTCTGTTATGTTCCGGGGTGGCATCTGCTTTGATGCTCGCACAGAGTTAGTTCCTGTCCGTATGAGATCCACGAATGCTGACTATTATCTTAAGAATATTGTAATAGAACATGTGATGCCTTTCGGTCATTTTGTGGGACCCAATTTCCTGTTTATGCAAGACAACGCTCGACCTCACGTGACTAGGGAGGTACTCGATTATCTTAATCAAGTTGATATACCGATTATGCAATGGCCACCAAAAAGCCCGGATCTGAATTCGATAGAACATGTATGGGATCACCTTAAGAAAAATGTGAAACCTCATATACCTGCACCTAGAAACCTGAGGGAACTTGAAAATGCAGTTATCACAGACTGGGAGCAAATTCCTCAAGATTTTATCCAAAATTTAATTAGAAGCATGCCTAGGCGCATAAACACTGTCATCCGAAGTAGAGGAGGCAACACACGCTACTAGTGTCCAAGTTACACCATTAATTTTGCTACTAGTGTCCCAGTTTATTTTTTTCATTATTACATAATTTCAACGATTTTGTTATTAGGTCTTAAGAATAATTTTAATTCGAATCTTATAGAGAAATTTGGTAGCTAATTCACTTTTAAAGTATCCGAACAAGTTTTTTCTAACCTTAGTGTAATAAAATAATGTTCACAAAAAATTATTAAAATTAATTCATTATAGAGATTTATATGATTTAATATA
Organism: Pachyrhynchus sulphureomaculatus; assembly: GCA_019049505.1. NCBI lineage: Eukaryota > Metazoa > Arthropoda > Insecta > Coleoptera > Curculionidae > Pachyrhynchus > Pachyrhynchus sulphureomaculatus. The sequence continues at coordinate 3,237 of JAHKBH010003367.1, forward strand.
TTGTTGCGTTAATTTTGTCCAGGAGTGTATATATATATATATATATATATATATATATATATATATATATATATATATATATGTATATATATATATATATATATATATATATATATATATATATATACACATATATATATATATATATATATATATATATATATATATATATATATATATATATATATATATATATATATTAAATCATATAAATCTCTATAATGAATTAATTTTAATAATTTTTTGTGAACATTATTTTATTACACTAAGGTTAGAAAAAACTTGTTCGGATACTTTAAAAGTGAATTAGCTACCAAATTTCTCTATAAGATTCGAATTAAAATTATTCTTAAGACCTAATAACAAAATCGTTGAAATTATGTAATAATGAAAAAAATAAACTGGGACACTAGTAGCAAAATTAATGGTGTAACTTGGACACTATAGCGTGTGTTGCCTCCTCTACTTCGGATGACAGTGTTTATGCGCCTAGGCATGCTTCTAATTAAATTTTGGATAAAATCTTGAGGAATTTGCTCCCAGTCTGTGATAACTGCATTTTCAAGTTCCCTCAGGTTTCTAGGTGCAGGTATATGAGGTTTCACATTTTTCTTAAGGTGATCCCATACATGTTCTATCGAATTCAGATCCGGGCTTTTTGGTGGCCATTGCATAATCGGTATATCAACTTGATTAAGATAATCGAGTACCTCCCTAGTCACGTGAGGTCGAGCGTTGTCTTGCATAAACAGGAAATTGGGGTCCCACAAAATGACCGAAAGGCATCACATGTTCTATTAAATATTCTTAAGATAATAGTCAGCATTCGTGGATCTCATACGGACAGGAACTAACTCTGTGCGAGCATCAAAGCAGATGCCACCCCGGAACATAACAGAGCCACCGCCGAATGGAATCCTTGCAGAGATATTGCAAGGAGCAAACCTCTCTCCTGGTCTTCGCCATACTCGCTCACGACCATCTGGATGTTTTAGATTAACCTTAGTTTCATCTGTGAAGAAAACTTGTTTCCAATCATCCACAGACCAGTTTTCGTGATTTCGAGCAAAACGTAACCTGGTAACTCTGTTCTCTCTAGTAAGCAAGGGCGCTGTGGCTGGTCTCCTACTGTTTAATCCAGCTTCATTTAACCGTCTTCTAACTGTTTTAGAAGAAATTATGACATTGTGAACAGCTTCGAGTTCGTTTCTTATTATAGAACTAGTGACAGTCCTGTTTCTTAAAGCATATTGTCTTATAAAACGTTCATCTAGGTCGCTAGTGTATCGTTTTCGCCTTCGTCCTAGCCTTCTAGAATAAGTTCCTACTTCATTCAAGCGTCTTACCATACAACTTATTGTGGAACGATGTTTGCCTAACAAATTGGCAACATAACTCTGACAATATCCCTCGTCCAATAAAACTGAGGCTCGCACTACCTCGTGTTCAGTTAAATTCATTGTTCGATTCATTTTTCTAATTCTTCGGGGTCAAAAATAAAAACAGTCTACCACAAAAACGTATTACTTTGAAAAAGGGAACAATTTATAAGCTTACTTTTAAAGAAAATCTATATCGCATTATTACAGAAAATTGTTTATCTTCTAAAAAATTCTTTTTAAAACTGTAAATCCAGACGAATTGTTTTGATTTCGGTCATGAACAACGAAACAAAATATGCATAGCCTACTATTCAAATACTCGATAAACTTTAAAACCGACATAAGAAAAAGATAAATTAATTTTCAGATTGTTGCGTTAATTTTGTCCAGGAGTGTATATATATATATATATATATATATATATATATATATATATATATATATATATATATATATATATATATATACACATTTAACTTCGAAATGTGTTTAGTGCATGTTTTATGTTTAGGATTACACCCAAATAAGGTCATGACGTCACAAGCCTTGCCTGTCAAATGTGACAATTAAAATTTAAAACTTGGAAAATGGATCTTTTAAAAAAAATATCGAAAAACGTTATAAAAAAAAAGGTTGTTTTACATCTATATGCCAATTTTCAAAAAAATTTGACAAAATTCACTTTTTTCAATTATGTCCCCCGAAAATGATAATCGAAAGTTTTTTCTTATAAATTATATTATATACTTTTTTAGTGGTTAATATTTTACTAAATGTTACCAAAAAAAAATTAATTAGGCGGGTAAAATTAGGCTGAAAATTTATTTTTTTCAAAAAGTTGCAATTTAACAATGCAATTATGGTGCAAAGCTGCTTAATATTTAGGATACGTCAATTTTTAAGGATTACTGTTATAAAAAAATTAATGCTATTTACTAAATAAAAAAACGTTCTTAAGTTTGTACGCTTCTTCCTTCCTTTTCAATGCACATAATAGTTCTGTTATAAATTTCATGACGAACATTCGCATAGAACTCCTGCTTGATTTCATTTACAGACTGGCAGCTGGTTTCCTCTAAGTGTGCGATATTTTCAAAAGGTCTCTGAGCATAAACTAAATTTTTTAAATACCTCCACAAAAAAAAGCCACAGGGTTTAAGATCGGGTGACTGTGGCGGCCAAGGTACTTCATAGGAAAACCTACCACTCCACTTCCCAGAAAAGTTTTCATCCAGCCAATTTCTAATTTCCAAGGTGCTGTGACTAGGTACTCCATCTTGTTGGAAGTACATTTTCATTCTTTCCTCTAAACTAAGATCTTCCAGTTCATTGGAAAGTAAGGGTGTTTAGAAACTATAAGTACCTCGCAGCTGTAAAATTTTCTCTAAAAAAAACGGGCCAATAATTCTGATATTAAAAATTCGGCACTGCACCAAACCAAGTTTTCAAGGAATATTAATCTCTTGTATCTATTGTAAAATTTGGATTGCTGTCCGCCCACCATCTACAATTTTGCGACGAGACAACACCATTAGAATTAACATAAAAGTACATTCATCACTGAACAAAATATACTTTGTAAATGACGGGTCTTCTTCAGTTTTACTTTGCAGTTAGAAAGAAAAATACACGCGCCCATCATAATCTTGTTCTTTGATAGTGTGGACCAACTTTGGTTTATAAGGTTTAAACTTATTTTTCTTAAGCATTCTGAACTGAAATATAAGATAAACCTACATTGTGTGATATTTTGGCAATTGAAGTTCTAGGCGTTTCAATTACACTCTGCATAACTGCAAAACGCAGCATCCCCATTAGTAACCCAATGTTACAATTATTAATTTCCTTTCTTTTCTTATTTTTAGCTGGTCCAACCACATTGGAAAATATTTTACTTAATACCCTTAACGATTATAGGCAATTTAAACTGTAAAGTTAACCCACAAATAAAAGTACTATAAGTACAAAAACAAATAAAACATGCAAATAAACGTAAGGACCGATGATATATTAAAAATAGCGTTAAGTAATCCTGTTATACTTTTATCCTTTATGCATTACCAAATATGTACCGGCTGGCCAAAAAACAAAAGCCATTTACTGTATAGTCTTGAAAAAGAAATTATTGCAATACTGGATAAAAGTAGGTTAAAATAATTTTCTAAAGCTACCGCTAAGATTTAACATTTTGCATCAATTTTCTTTACAACTAGCAATTTAAATAAACGATGTCAGAGAGCTATTGCTGCAAAAAAGACAAAAACGCGTAACAAAACGTCGTCGCAAAATGAAGCCGGGCGGCTACCGCTGGATGGTTAAAATGTACCTCGTGGAGTTTCTCAAGAGATGCTGCTCATATTTTTTTCTATTATTACGTATAATACAACTTCTACTTGCGCGGTATCTCTATGAGGCACAGTGAACATGCCGGCGGTGGCCAGCCGGTTTAGTTTTGCAACGACGTTTGATTTCACGTACTTATAATTTTGCAGCGATAGTTATGTATTAGTATGCCGATCGCTACTAGACTGGACCCCTATTCAAGAGTCGCGTCACGAATTCACGATGCCACGTTCCATAGAGCAACGATACGCGACAAAATTAAACAGTAAGTTTTACGTGGAAGTACTCGAAAGGCTGCGGAAAAGAGTGCAACGCTTTAGGAAGGAAATCTTCGCCAACTGGAGGCTGCACCACGTCATCACGCCGTCCAACACCGCTTTCCTCGTGACCGAGTACCTGGCCAAGCACAAGGTGGCAACGCTGCCCCAGCCGCTCTACAGCCCCGATGTGGCACCTCCGAACTTCTTTTTATTTCCAAGAATAAAAAGTAGCTTGAAAAGCAACCATTTTGGAACGCTAGATAAAGTCAAAGAGGCCGTGACGGGGTGCCTGAACGAGATTCCTGTCGGCGCCTTCCAGGAAGCATATTGAGACTGGCAGAGGCGCTGGCAACGGTGGATTTATCCTACTTATGTTTGAGACAGATCCTGTATGTTTATTATAATTTATGTAAAAAAGTCAAAACATTGAAAAGAAGAAGAGGATTTATATCTAAAGATAGAAGTCAATTAAGTATAAAAATTTGCATACAAGATTTTCAATACAAAAAGATGATTATGTACTGGATAAAGATCACTACCGACGACTCTTTAAACTAGGCAAGTAATTCTACAAGGAATGCTCATTTAACCAATACAAAGCTTATTAATTTTAGTTGCGGAAAACTTACGTGTATTTCATTAAACATGAATTGAATGTATTAGGGAACACAGCTGTAGAGTAAACTTAGGCAGAATCTTCTACACGCCACAGCAGACATATTTTGGATCGATCTAATTGAAGTAGGTATATTTACGAAAAAAAAACAAGAAAAATGATAAGTGAAACGCCCTCTTGCGACAGTTTTAGAAACTTAATTAATTTCCAAAGATTTTCGCTAACGTCTACTGTATTTTTTTTATTATGGCAAGGCACCGGAGATATAACCGGAGGCGTTTCTTATTTCGTCACCCGGTACATACATACATGTATGCAAGTCAAAAGTTATTTGTATCTTGAAATAAAACATATATTTAAAAAATAAATGTTTTTTTTTTTTATTTTTTACTTTCTCAGCATTTAAAATTTGGAACCAATATAGTGTATGGAGTGAAGAGTCTCGAAACTTTTGAAAAAAAAAACAATGTTTTTGTCAAAAATCAATTTTATTCTTTAACATAGTTTCCTCTAAGAGCCATATACTTATTCTAGCGAACGTCCAACATTTGGATAACTTTCATATAGCACCATTTGTCAAGCTCTCTTAAATAGGCCTCAATTTTCCATTCAACATCTTCATTTCACCCAAATCTCTTTCCCTGGAGCCACTCTTTCAAATTTGGAAAGAGGTAATAATCGCTGGGAGCCAGATCTAGGGAATCTGGCGGATGAGGAAGCAATTCACAGCCCAACTAGTTCAGTTTCACCATCGATTTTATGAACTTGTGAGCTGGTTTATCATCTTGGTGAAACAAACACTTTTTTTCTTCAATAAATGAGGCTTTTTTCTTGATTTCTCCATTAAAACGAACCAATAAACCAAAACTACTACGTTAATAGACTTCGATGATTTTCACACTTTTGAAATAAAATACAATATAATTGTTTCATTAAATTTATTCAGATCACTCTGACGCGTGTTTCGGTCTCGCGAAAATTTTCAAACAGGTTTACAATAAGACTACTACTGTATTTTATTTCAAATTAGTCATGCCCGCGACTACGCTCACGTAGACTTGATTCACTATTATCGTCACTGCTTATTCCTTATGTTACCTAACGCAACATAGAACACAAAAAAACATATAAATCGGATAAGCGGTTCTCGAGTGCTACACGCACTAACGGACAGACAGGCAGACAGACGTTGCGTTTTGTATATGCATATTATTTTTTTTTGATAAATATTAAGTCAAGATTTAAAAAAAAAAACACGTAAATCGGATAAGTGGTTCTCGAATGATAAGCGCATAAGCGCACTAACGGACAGACAGAGAGACGTTGCATTTTATATATATTATATTCTTTGTTACATGATATTTTAGGCAGCATATTCCAAGAAGGTGCGCTAGCGGCAAATTTTTTTCCGACTTGATTCACTATTATCGTCACTGCTTATTTCTTATATTACCTAACGTAATAAAATATATCCTGTAACCTGGCCGCAGAACATATGTATAAATCTAAAAAAAAAAACACATAAATCGAATAAGTGGTTCTCAAATGATAAGCGCACTAATGGGACAGACAGACAAAGAGACGTTGCATCTATATATATATATAAAATCTGTCTGTCTGTCCATTAGTGCGCTTATCACTGGAGAACCACTTATTCGATTTACTTACTTTTTTTTTTAAACATACATATGTTCTCTGGCCAGGTTATAGGCTATATTTTATTACGATAGGTAGCATAAGGATTGAGCAGTGACATAAAATAGTGAATGAAGTCGGAAAAAAAAAGTTTGCTGCTAGCGCGTTACCTTGGAATACACGGCCTAAACCATTAATTATGGAACAATATTATGTAGCAGAGAATATCTATAATCTACAATATATATAAAAATGCAATGTCTCTCTGTGTGTCTGTCTGTCCATTAGTGCGTTTATCACTCGAGAACCACTTATCCGATTTACGTGTCTTTTTTTAAATTCATACATATATTCTTTGGCCAGATTACAGTAATACCCCGCTTAGCGCGACCCCGTTACGCGCGGTTTCACTATAACGCGAATTTCAAATTTCGCGCTCATGTAGTCATTAACTTCTCTATGGTCGCGGGGGGATCCCCGCTTTCTCTGAATATTCTCTTTGAAGAATTGGGAATTCCCTGTCCTTCGACTTTGTTCTATGGGGATTTCCTCGTTCGTTTCGTGTGTTCATTTGTTCCGTAATGTTAGTTCGGTCGGCTGGCAGTTTTGTTTTAATATTTATTGGAGATACATACATACATAATTTAACCCTACGTTAAAAATGCCGCCTGTAAAGAAAAAAGAGCGTAAAAGCGTCACTTTGGAATTGAAGATGAAAGTGTTAAGAAGAATGGAAAATGGAGGCAAAGCAACAATTGTTGGGAGAGATTTTGGACTCTCAGAATCGACTGTGAGAACGATTTATAAAAATCGGGAAAAAATTAAAATCTCCAGCGAAGGTTCAACACCTATAAGTGCAACAAAACTTTCTCGTTCGAGATCATCTATCTTAGAAAGAATGGAGAAATTACTGTCAGTCTGGATCGAAGATTTGAATAAGAAGAACACACCACTAAGTCAAGATCTCATATGCACAAAAGCAAAATCTTTGTATGAGATGCTGAAAACAAAAGAAGGAGAAGGGAGTGCCACTCCGACTTTTGCTGCCAGCAGAGGCTGGTTCCATCGGTTCAAGCAGCGTTCTAATCTTCACAATATCCACATAACAGGCGAGGCGGCCAGCGCGGACATTCAAGCTGCAGCTGAGTTTCCAGACAAGTTTCAAGACTTCGTTAGACGAGAGAAAATTCCTGCTTGTCTCATCTTCAATGTTGATGAGACCGCACTTTACTGGAAAAAAATGCCATCTCGAACATTCATTTCTAAGGAAGAACGTCAAGCCAGTGGTTTCAAAGCTGCGAAAGATCGACTAACACTTCTGCTGGGTGGTAATGCCACTGGTGATTTCAAACTGAAACCTTTACTAGTGTACCATTCAGAAACACCCCGTGCAATGCGAGGCACAGACAAGACAAGTCTACCAGTTGTGTGGCGATCAAACAGAAAGGCGTGGGTTACACGGGAAATTTTTCAAGAATGGTATTCTAATAGTTTTTGCCCATCAGTCAAATCATACTGTGACAGAAATGGGCTTGAACCTAAAGTTATATTACTCTTAGACAATGCCCCAGGACATCCAACCTCACTTGATACGCCCAGAGACTTAAAAGTGTACGTAAAGTTCCTTCCACCAAACACTACGTCAATATTACAACCTATGGACCAGGGAGCAATAGCAAACTTCAAAGCTTATTACCATCGCCGCACTTTTAGCCAACTAATTCATGAAACTGACGGGGAAGGAAGACAGTCTATGCGAGAGTGGTGGAAGTCATACAACATTATGAAGTCTATTCACAACATAGAAGAGGCTTGGAAGGAAGTTAAAATGAGTTGTATGAATGGGGTGTGGCGTAATCTTTGGCCAGATGTAGTGGAAGCACCTAGAAGAATTGTCCAGATGCAGAGACAAGTGCTTGAAGACATTGCTGCAATGATTGAGGGGTCTGAACTTGAAGATGTCACGGTAGAAGATCTCGTAGAACTTGTAGCAACGCACGACGATCCTATTAGCAATGAAGATCTGATCGAGTTACAGAATAATCCTATCTACGATGAGGAAGAACAAGTAGAAGAGAAAGTTTTATCTTCAGGGGAAATACAAAATGCACTTTCAAAAATTTATTCAGGTTTGGACATATTGCAGAGTATAGACAATAATGATGACCGTGTCTTGACCGTGTGTCAAACAATTAAAAACAGTGTTGGGTGTTATGAACGTATTTTACAAGAACGTAAACAAAACGTTACCCAAAAGACAATAGATGTATTTTTCCGTAAAAAATAAGAGTATGTATTGCATAAAGTGTTCTTAGAATTAAAGTGATTGATTAAAATGATTTGTATTTTTTTGTATTAAATTTTGACTATGTTTAATCATAAACCTCGATATACGCGAATTTCAGTTAACGCGATTTTTTTCGGAACGTATCCCTCGCGTAAAGCGGGGTATTACTGTATATAATAATAATAATAATAATAATAATCTATATCTATAATATATTTAAAATGCAACGTCTCTCTGTCTGCCTGTCTGTCCGTTAGTGCGCTTATCCCTCGAGAACCACTTATCCGATTTGCGTGATTTTTTAAATTCATACATATGTTCTCTGACCAGGTTATAGATATATATTTTATTACATCTATAGTATATATAAAATGCAACGTATCTCTGTCTGTCTGTCTGCCCGTTAGTGCGCTTATCACTGGAGAACCACTTATCCGATTTTCGTACTTTTTTTTTAAAACATACATATGTCCTCTGGCCAGGTTATAGGCTATATTTTATTACGATAGGTAGCATCAGGAATGAGCAGTGACGATAATGGTGAATGAAGTCGGAAAAAAAGTTTGCCGCTAGCGCGTTCCCTTGCAATACACAATCTAAACCAGTAAATATGGAACAATATTATGTAGCAGAGAATATCTATAATCTATAATATATATAAACTGCAATGTCGCTCTGTCTGTCCATTAGTGCGTTTATCACGCGAGAACCACTTATCCGATTTACGTGTTTTTATAAATTTATACATATGTTCTATATAATTCGATATAAGCCTAGATAATGGGAGATAAGGTGAAATAATGGGAGATAAGGAGAAATAATGGGAGATAAGCCTCGATAATGGGAGATAAGGTAAGATAAAGGGAGATAAGTATAAATAATGGGAGATAAGGAGAAATAATGGGAGATAAGCAGAGATGTCTAGATAATGGGAGTTATGGTAAAATAATGGGAGATAAGGAGAAATTATGGGAGATAAGGAGAAATATTGCGACATAAGTCGAGTTAAGCCTAGATAATAGGAAATAAGATGAGATAATAAGAGATAAGGAGAAATAATGGGAGATAAGGAGAAATAATGGGAGATGAGCAGAGATAAGCCTAGATAATGGAAATTATGTAGAGATAATGGGAGATAAGGAGAAATATTGGGAGATATTTTATTACGTTGGGTAACATAAGGAATAAGCAGTGACGATAGTAGTAAATCAAGTCCACGCGAGTGGAGCCGCGGGCCCGGCTAGTTTTATATATATTTTATACTATAGATTATTATTATTATTGTTATATAACCTGGAAAGAGAACACGCGCGCACTAACGAACAGACAGACAGAATGAAATTGCATTTTATATATATTATATTGTTTGCTGCATGATATTTTTCCATATTTAATGGTTTAGGCAGTGTATTGCAAGAGAACGCGCTAGCGGCAATCTTTTTTCCGACTTAATTCACTATTATCGCCACTGCGTATTATGTTACCTAACGTAATAAAATATATACTATAACGTGGCCAGGGAACATATGTATGTTTAAAAAAAAAGCACGTAAATCGGTTAAGTGGTTCTCGAGTTAGTGATAAGCTCACTAACGGACAGACAGACAAACAGAGAAACATTGCATTTTATATATATCAGAACCAACCGCAAATTCCATAAACTTCGAAGATTGTTCGCCCCTTCTCAAAATAGTCGATCAGTAATATTCCACGCACGTTATTACGTAACTTTGATGCGCCAATTTGTTATCAATTAATTAAATACAAATTAAATAAAATTACCGAATTGTTCCGTACCGAAAAGCTTCTAATAAAACTGAAAGTCCTAGACCGCAAATACAATTTTCCTTTAATAAATACGTTTGGCTAGTTTACCTAAAATTCCTCCCTCGTAGCCTGTCAGAAGCCAGCTACAGGTATTAGGTATAACCAATTACTGTCAGGATAGGGATCAACCCCTCACTGCGCTTGGCCTCCCTGTCAGAAACCCTTCACGGAGCTAATAACTAGTCCAAAACCTCAATTTAGAAAATTGTATAAAATAAAAGAACTATCGGCACGGATCAATATCCAGGCACCCAGTTAGGTTCTGTAGATTTATCTTAGTCAAATGTCTACGACCTAAAATTGCTAGCTCTATCTCAGGTTTAAGGTTCGGTCTTTTATTTCCCTGTTCATCTATATTTTTACATAAGCCGGAAGGAGCCACCAACGTTTTATTTCTAATGAAAGCGGCCCTATAGGTGTATTATGTGGCCAGAGAGGCCTTGGAAAAATAAA
>JAHKBH010003374.1:0-26491 GCA_019049505.1 Pachyrhynchus sulphureomaculatus
AAGACCAAGGAGGACTGGTGGTAAATATTATGGAGAACATATATAGCAGTAAAAGTAATGAGATCGTAAAACCATGAAAGTCATAACAACAACCATACCATCTATAAAAAGGTCTCAGGCTTTCCAAGTGATTGTTGCTTATTGACTCTGTAACATGTGTGTGTGTATTTGAGGAGAATGCGCTACTGCAAAATGGCGTCGGCCCATTTTCTGTAAAAAAACGGCCTTTTTTTACTGGGAATTTGAAAGTTTATCGAAAAAGGACGAAGCAATCAAAAAAAGAAAACAGGAACTTACCCATAGGAGAGTTTTCTAACCTAAAAATGACAGAAAATTGCGACTTTAGATGCATCGTCTTAAAAAAAATTAAGGTAAAATTGTTTCAACTGATCCCGCGTTACAGCCAATCTGCCCGTCAAAAACCGTAGTACCAATTCCAATATGTACGAGAGTATAATGCATTAAAATGTCTTAAATCCTATGTAAATAATAGAATGCTATCGGTGACCGTAACTAAAAATGGTAAAACTGCATATTCAAAAATCTTAGCTAATGATGTGGGAATCTCACAAGGGAGCATATTGGGCCCCATCCTGTTCATAATTTTTATAAATGATCTTTACCTATTACTGGAGTCTCCAAATTAGCATATTGTAGGGATAGCATGGTAGAAAATGTCTTTATTATTCAAAAACGAATTTTGAGAATCGTGAAAAAAATTAATTATCGATAAAGCTGTAGATCGGTGTTTAAAGATATGGGCATGATGAACATGGCTATAACACTAGAACAATGGATTTTAAATATTTAGTGCATAGACTTACAATTACTGAAAAATCGCCCCTTTATATGTGTGTAAAGTTATGGAATGCCCTACCAAACTAAATCAAAAATATTAACTCTATCAAAAGATTCAAAGCAGAGATTAAGAATTTATTAATAACCGCAGAACCATATAGGATTAGGGATTTTTGTCCGGATTTGTAATTATTTGTTATATCTTCTTTATTTTGACGTCATTTGGTTTCATATACCATGTATACTGATTTGAAATAAAGCATTTATTTATTTATATTTAATAGAACCATTAAAAATCGAGTGAAAATAGAAAATTTGAAAAGGTAAAATATTTATAACCAAACAGATACTAACTTTATAGTAGACTACAAAGAGGAAATATTACACCCTATTACGTATTACTATTAATATAAGGAAACTTTTAAAGAAACTACCAGGTTAAAAAAAAGAGTCCTTTCTGGTGGGAATATTTCTCTGAAAATCTATTAAAGTTGAGATGGTCATGCCATTACCAAACTTATGTGATATATTGATAAAATCTCGGTAGTGTATTGTAAAAGAGTGAAGAACTTTAAATTGACCCTACAACATCCCGAGAAACGTTGGACAAAATGTATTAATATAGATCATAGTTATGTAGAAAAATATAAATTTTTTAAAGCTCCGCAAGTTTTCTTTTACAGCTGTATAGATAACTTAACAAAACTTCCAGCATAATACTAATAACCCATTAATTTCGGACCATCAATTGATATTTTCAAATAATTTCTAAAAGAAGCTTTATTTTTTATTTATTATATCTGCCTGGATATATATAAAGCTCTAATATTGGTATATTTTATTTCTCCATCCAGCACCCTTTCCTTAATATTTTAACAATGTCCACTTTACAAGCTTCGACATCCGAGATTTGTAAAAAAAACGTTCGTCGTCATATTGATGCGGAAAACAGAAACTTCTCTAAAATTTAGCTTACGATAAGATAGTTTCAGGGAAGTTGATTATTAAAGCTATTTGGCAAGTTCTGCAAAAGGAATATTGGCGCAGTTTTCAGTAAGATTTGTTACCTACCGCGTTTTATAACTTCGGAGATCTATGAGTTGGTGGGTGATTGGCAATGAGTTGTGTAAACAATCAGTCTGATTGTTTTTTACTCATAGATGAGATTTATGAAGGAGGATATTTAGATTTCTATGCTCGACGTTGTCCTCCTGGACATTGTGGCAGATGGTTATTTTTCTTCATGAAATTTATGATGTGATTCGCGAGAAAGAAAGAAACTAACTGGTTTTGTCTTATCTTAAGGGTTTCGGTGGGTTTTGCAAACAAGACAGACCATATTACAGAATTTATATTGTAAGGAAGAAAGAAAATTTACTATCCAGTCAAGTAAGGATGTGTTGTGCATTATTACTTTTTTAGAAAGTTTTTTTTATACACTTGAAAGTAATTATTAGGAAGCATACTCATACGATTTCGTTTACTATTTACAAAGTGTTATTTTTTAAGTGGACAGTCGGTCAAGTAAGCACGGGTCCCGTATGTTTATTAACCCCAAAACAATGTACTGAGTTATACAATTTTTTAATATCATTCAATAGTAACAGGATACCATTCGATACTGGAATGATTCAGTAATTTCCAACCACATTACCTTCAACGTACGATACTCGCCTGGCAAATCTTTGGTGCATAATCTTTCTGTCGAGATTTTTTTCCGCGGTAACATTCTGGAACTAATATCCGAAATTATCCAAATTTGCTGTGACAGCACTGTCACGCTAAAACCCCCAATCTTATAACAAACGGGTAATCATTACCCCTCAAAACACCCACCCGCATTTAATAACAATTTACCATCATAATAACAAAAACATAGTTACTCAAAAAATAAGAACAATTCACATTACGTCAACCACAAACGAATCCCATAATATTTGATTTTGTTATACGTTAAAAATCCTACATGTAGAGAAATAAATCTAAAAAATTAAAATTTGCTTGTGAACTCCCTCAAGAAATTAACAAACGGAAAAACTCCAATTTATTATTAAACGAAACAGGTTAGACTTCTAAACCATTCGCCCTTACCTTAATTTTTATTAATTTTCTGAAAAAATAGTGCCGCACCAGATCATGCATTCTTTAAAATAATCCTGCTTCGCCCACGTAAATAATACCCCCCCCCCTAATAACCGGTTTCATCAAGTGCAATTTTGAACTTGCGCAATATAGTGTTTCCGGTACGTTGATTGGCTTTTAAAATAAAAAATGTTGTAACGGAAGTTATAAAATGATCAGTGACTTCACGTAAACACACCCCAAAATGATGTTTCATCACAAAAAGTTTATTTCCAATCTTTATCTGAAAATTGATGACCTTTGAAATTCTGTTTTTTTATATACCAGATATAATTATTACAGGTAATTGCACTCGACGATAATTTTCGTTTCAATTCTACACCCCGTGGAGAATATTCCTAGAATTTTTTTCAAATAATTTTTTGATTAAGTACTTTTTGAGATAAGGCGGGTGGACAAGCGTTTTTTTTTCTCGAGGATTTTTTTAAAAATAAATACATAGTGAAGTGCGTCAAGTACTTCAATTATAATGATATATAATTTTTTACTCGTTGTTTTCACAAGCTTTTCATTTGACCACACCACCGATTACCTAGTAAAAAAATTTTTTTTTCGCTCCTTTTTCACCCCCAACAACTTGTAAACATCATTTTTTTCTAGATTTTAATGACCATATAATGTTTACTGATTTTTCTCTTAATAATATACTTCTTTTCATTTTTGTATCGAGCGGGAAATGATCAGAAATTCCTAGACGCTCGTTATATAGTGTTGCTGTGCGGGTTTATGCGACACGAATCTATCGATACGCCCGGGATTGGTCAAATGTTTGTAACGGAGTTTGGTTCCGGTCCGTTCGCGATATTACAGAAGAGAGTGCCCACGGCTTATTTAAGGGTCCGGAGACGCGGAATCTAGGCTTAGAAACCGAGCCGCCGCCAGGCTTAGTAACATCAAGACGCAGGGGCTAAATTTCCACCGAGCCGCAGTATAGGCTTACGACAATATCTACGTGAGCCAAGATAAGCACGAGTTTTTTTATCATTAAAGCCGTAGTGGGTTTTGTGTGTATTTTACATGGTGTAGCCGAAGTAGGCTCTTCTCATACTGTGATGAAAATGTGCGAAATGCCGGTTATCGTGATCCATTGAATGCGCTAGAAGCCCGATAGGACAGACCGTAAAGTCACCATAACATTACATCAATATAGTCTATTCCCCGCCAAAATAAGTTTTTTTAACAGTCAATTTGAACTTATAAATCGCCGATGAAGTTGAAAATTCACTCGACTCATCGATATATCGGTGTGTAGTTAAGATTTTAGCAATTATAAGGATGTAAAATTTCTGAATTTTAATGTACTCTAATTTATAATAACAACTTGTATTAGTCTAGAATTTTATTTTGTAAATCCTTAAAACTTCAAAGGTTATTGAACTATTATTTTAAAATCCATGAATTAAAGTTTACTTATGTTGGGATTAACGCAAGTGTTCTCACTGTACACCAATCTTTACTTTTCAGGATAAGAAACGTTGTACCAAACTGATGTGTTTTTTTTATTAACGTTACTGTAGCGCACCATTCAGTATTTATTCATTTTTTTTATCTGAAGTTAGATCCTTTATATTTTAAAATGAATGGCAGCCCAAAAAATTATGTAGCAACTGATATCATTTTAAAAATAGAAAATAGAATTCCCAAAATAGACTTATAAACAATGTAACTCTTTACCCAAATTCTCTATACCTAATTGCAATCCATGATCTACGTATTCTTGTCCCCAAATCTTTTAGTTCTTTTAAATTAAAAATCATTAATCACATCAATTCATTATCAGAAGATTTAAAAAATCAGAGGTTTCAAGTAAAATTGCGCCCAATCGTGCGGAAAAAACAATTTCCACAGGGTACAAAAGACGCGCAAAGTGCAGGCAGTTCACAGGTTTACAAACTAACCCCATTAAGTCAAAATTTAACTTTCAAAACTACATGGTTCTGATGAGGCCATCAATTCCTATATATATTACCAAATTTCAACTTTTCTATGACAAACGGACACACGGTTGTGACAGACGGACAGACACCCGAAGTGATCTTATAAGTGTTCCGTACGTAACACTAATAAAATGATTAGCAAAATCTTAGGTAGATTAAAAGGATAGTTTTAAAGCGCTATAATGACCAGGATTACTACAAATATTTTTCTTTCTTATTTACTTCTGAAGGAAGCCATTGTAATGGTGAAACAAATTGTCAAGTGGCTTTTAAATATATTGGAAATTAAAACAGTGTTTGTTTAGTGTTCCGTACGGAACACTTATAGGATCACTTCGGTTTTTCTGTCCCGTTTCTGTCTGTCCGTCTGTCAAACAAACACGATTTTCTCCGAAACTATTTGTCATAGAAAGTTGAAATTTGGTAATAAATATAGGAATTGATGGCCTCATCAGAGCCATGTAGTTTTGAGAGTTTAAATTGTGACTTAAGGGGTTAGTATTTTGGGGGTGAAATCGGAAGTGAAAAACAATAATTTTTTTTACTAGCTAATCGAGTGTGGTGTCAAATGAAAGCCTTGTTGGAAAAACACGAGGTAGTAAATATATATATAATGTAATTACTTGCGCGCAACTTTTCCTTTTGTATTATTTTAAAAATCGCGAAAAATCGCGTCCACCCGCACTTATCCTTCCTCAAAAGTACTTATCAAAAAAAATTTTGAAAAAAAATTCTGGAATATTCTCCACGGGTGTAAAAGTGAATTGAACGAAAACATTATGACGAGTCGGTAAAAACGCGTTCCCTGTTAATTTAACTATAAAAAAAAATATAATTCTAGAGTCTGCTATCTTCACAACAGAAAATAATCGCGTCAAGTGTGCAAGTTGAACTTGCACAATTAGTGTTCGCGTACGTTGATTGTGTTCTTTAAAATAAAAAATTTTATTAGGGTGGTATAAAATAATCAGTGACTTCACAAAACACACCCCAAATGAGTTTGGGGTTGTGTTTTGTTGTGTAAAGTTTTGTTTCCAATCTTTACTGAAAACTGAGTGACCTTGAAAATTTGTTTTTTTTTCTATAAAAGATAAATTATTAAAGGTAATGTTAATTTCCGTTCAATCTATACCCCGTGGAGAATATTCCAGGATTTTTTACCAAAATTTTTTTGGTCAGTACTTTTCGAGATAAGATAGGGGACAGCGATTTTTTTTCACGATTTTTTAAAAGTAATACGAAGAAAAGTGTGCGCAAGTATTACATTATATATATATTTTTTATTCGTGTTTTCACAAAGCTTTCATTTGACACCACACTCGATGACCTAGTAAAAAAATTTTTTTTCACATTCCGATTTCAACCCCCTCAAACAAAACGAATCCCTTAAGTCAAAAATTTATGTTACGGTAATATAAAATGATCAGTGACTTCACAAAAACACACCCCAAATAAGTTTTCAACAAAGTTTATTTCCAATCTTTTACTGAAAACTGGTGACCTTGAAATTTTGGTTTTTTTTCTATACCAGATAAATTATTAAAGGTAATGATAATTTTTGTTCAATCTATACCCCGTGGAGAATATTCCAGGCTTTTTTTCAAAAATTTTTTGATCAGTACTTTTCGAGATAAGGTAGGCGACAGGCGATTTTTCACGATTTTTTAAAAGTAATACTAAGAAAAAAGTGTGCGCAAGTATTACATTATATTATAATATTTTTTACTCGTGTTTTCACAAGCTTTCATTTGACACCACACTCGATGATCTAGTAAAAAAAATTTTTTTTCACTTCCGATTTCACCCCTCAAAAACGAATCCCTTAAGTCAAAATTTATCTTACGGTGATATAAAATGACTCAGTGACTTCACAATTACACCCCAAATAAGTTTCAACAAAGGTTTATTTGCCAATCCTTTACTGAAAATTGGATGACCTTGAAATATTCTGTTCTTTTTTAATACCAGATAAATTATTACAGGTAAAGCACTCGTGATAATTTTCGTTCAATCTACACCCCGTGGGAAAATTCCAGAATTTTTTCAGAAATTTTTTTGAAAAGACTTTCCGAGATAAGGCGGTGGGACAGCGAATCTAATTTTCTCGCGATGTTTTAAAAAAAAATAATACAAAGAAAAGTGCGCGCAAGTATTACATTATCCATATATATTTTTTACTACGTGTTTTTCACACAAGCTTCATTGACAGACCACACTCGATTACCTAGTAAAAAAATTTATTTTTTCACTTCCAATTTCACTCCCCCAAAAAACTAACTCCCTTAATGATCAAAATTTAACTTTCAAAAACTACATGGCTCTGATGAGGCCATCAATTCCTATATTACTACCAAATGTGTCAAACTTGTCTCTATGGCAAATAGTTTCGAGAAAATCGGGTGTGACAGACGGACAGACGGACAGACAGACGGACAGACACCGAAGTGAAACTTATAAGTGTTCCGTACGGAACACTAAAAAACCAGAACTTACAAGGTCATCAATATTCGAGTAAAAGATTGGAAAAACAAACATAGTTGAAAACTCATTCTGGGGTGTGTTTTCAAGGCAATCACAACGTTACAAAACTAATTGCGCATCTTCTCATCTTGCACTTGACCAGGTTTGTCCGCCCGCTGATATTAATTTTATAATTCAGTGATTGAAAAACTGCACGGTTTTCCAGTATTGACATACATTCCAGGCCAATTTGTCGCACTGTTAGACCTGGGTCCCTCCTGATACGAATATCCATTTTATACCATTTTTACAACATGGTCGGATTGAAAACTTCTTACTGGTTGTTCCCAAGCGATAAAGATCGGCGACAATGGATTATGCCTGCATTAATTGTTACCGACCACGTTTTTGTGGTGTAAATCAGTTGTCCACCATACCCCAATATTTTCGAATAAATCTTGGCCGAATTTCACACCAAGCGTCTAACAAAAAAATGCTATTATCACAGCATGTTCCTATTCCGGCATATGCGTTTTATATTTCTTCTTCATCTTCTTTAGCCCATTGTCACCCAACACTGTACACAGAACCTCTCCCAACTCACATACTTTCCATTTGCCCTAACGTTTTGAGCCATACAACTTTCAATGCAGGGCCTCCGACTCTTTCAGATCATCGCAAGTTTAATATGATATAGTAGTAGAGGTAACGCGCTTCTGGGACACCTCGATGGCCACTTTTTAACCCGACCTTGACCACAATCCGAAGAAGTGAATTCAGGAGTGAAAGTCATTTGGGTCATGTCTTCTGGAAGTTGTTTCAGGCAGGTGTGTTTCTTCGTCCGCATAAGTGTGCTTAGTTACGTTTTCGTTGACCTTTGACCTTTTTCTACCTGAAAAATCCGAAGAGGTGACGTCAATGACGTCACAAGTCCAGTGGTTGTTGAACCAGTGCCCTTATTGGCATAATTTCGTGAATCTCCTTGAAGAAGTGTATACTTTACCTGTACCTGTTTTGTCTCACCTAATTACCTGTATACCTGTATACCTGTGTCACCTGTTTACCTGTAATATACCTGTAATTTACCTGTAATTTACCTGTAATATAATAGTTTGAAGAAGTTTTGACGTCACTCGTCCAGTGGATGTAGCTCAGTGCCTTTTTGTCACTTTTGTTGACCTGAGGACTTAGAATAAATGTGTGTTAAATGTTGTGTATTAAAATTAAAATTAAATAAGTTAAAAAAAGTCATGTCTGTAGTAGGATTTGAACCTACATAAGTTGTTATTTTGGATACTGCAAAACCTGGGGACTTATCCTACTTAGTCCAAATAGGATTCGTAATAGAGAATGCAATTGTTGGGATGACATAAAAAAGGATTGGCTGAATAATATGTGAAAAGTCTGCTGAAATTTGTACAAGAAGTAGTCGTCAATGACGTAAATTGTCCAGTGGATGTTGAATCAGTGCCTCTTTTGGCAATATAAGTTGTCGAAAAGGTGTAAAATTAGAGGTAAATAGGTGTAAGATAGGTGTAAATAGATGTGAATAGGTGTAAGTGTGTATGAGAAGAAGTCTGCAAGAAGTGTTGTCAATGACGTAAATTGTCCAGTGGCTGTTGAAACATGCCTTTTTGGCAAAATAAGTTTGTTGAAAATGTCTTCCGAATAGGTAGAATCGGTGTAAATAGGTGTAATATGAGATTCTGCAAGAAGTGATCGTCAATGACGTAACAAGTCCAGTAGATGTGCAAACAGGGTATCTTAACTTCATTAAAACTTTAATAAACTTTCATTTGAGGAGAAGTTGCATTAGTTTAGATGCTTATTGGTGTGTTCTTCTTATCAGAGTAGGCGTAACTAGATAAGAAAGGTTGTATTTGGTTGGTTGAATGTGTAAAAAATAGATAAGAATCTGTGTATTTGGATAGGTGAGCTGTGAAAAATGGGTGTTGTCTATTGGAAAAGGCATGTATTTGATAGGTTGTTGTGTAAAATTTGCTAATAAGAGTATAAATTTGATTGGTTGAAGGGTAAAAAATGTGTGTTATCTATTCGAAATTGTGTCTGATAGGTTGAATTGTAAAGGCAAAGAAGTAAATGTATTAAAATAGCAATGATACAATGTAAAATCTTGTAATTTGAGCGAAAACAGTAAATAACTGGCGCCGTAAAGTCGGTAAAAATGTCGAAGATAAGGCAAAATGTAAACAAAAAGTATGAATAATGTGTGATTCATGGTACTTTTTGTAAGTAAAATTGAGTAAACAAGTGGCTCGTTAGGTCATCAAAGTAGATAAGAGAGGTCAAAAATAGTTGATAAGAGATGAGTGAATGTATGTGAGAATGTAAGAAATAGCAAAAAGTTGTATTAATAGGAAAATTCCATGCAAATAATTGAAAGAGCAAGAAATTTATTTGGCTGTGGGAAAGTTAAAGGCAAAAGTTGTTGTTTGTTCTCAAGTTATTATAGTGATATGAAATGAGCTTATTGTGAGCTCGTTGAAATTTTGTGTGAACTCGTTGGATTTTGCTATAATATGTTATATGAGATGAAAGCAAGTTAAATAAGTAATATTTGTCAAGAATCGTAAAATAAGTACGAAATGAGCTTAAAATGAATCTCAAATGAGTTTTTTGGATTGTAATAATAATAGTAAAAATATTAAATGAGCCTAGCCTTTTACCGTATAAGAGTAAAAGTTGTTGTTTGTTTTTTTTCACAAAGAGTATAGTCTTTTTGTTGAGCTTAGTTTGGTCTCGTTGTATTGTAAATTTTAGTAAAATATATATGTAGAGAGAGATGATCCTAGCCTAGTCTGTACTCGTATTATGAGAGGAGAATAAAATACAAGTATGAGCAGATATTTAAGACAATATATTAATAAATTCTACAAATTGTTACTAAAATAAAGTAGATACAAGAAACAATAATTCATTCGAGTCATCTGTTACTAGTTTTGTAAAAGGTTTTGTTGAGCCTAATAAAAGTATAATTTGGTCTCGTTGTATTGTAAATCTTAGTAAAATATTTGTTAAAAATGAGCTGAGCCTTTGACTCGTTGTTGTGTGGGAACGAGAGAGGAGAATAAAACATACAAGTATGAGAACACAGATTTAATAAATTATATTAATACCAATGAACAAAAGAGCCTCGTCTAATTTGTTTAAAAAATCTTTACAACTATTCTTCTATACCTTGGAGAAAATTTGAAAAACTACTTACTATTAAAAAAATACTTAAAAGTACAAAATATCTATAAAACAATAAAACTAACTAAAATGTTAAGATGTAAATGTAGAGCCTGGTACGAAATGATACAAAAACCTAAATTAAATGAGAAGAGAGTTCAACAAAAACAGATAAGAAAGATCAAATTTTTGTCGATAAGAGGATGTAAAATGTATTGGATAAAATATAAATTGCAATGTTATGTTTTACTAATAACTATATATATTTGATTAGAAATATTAAATAAATGCGAGAGAGAGTTCAACAAAAACAGATAAGAAAGGTTAAAATTAGTTGATAGGAGGATGTAAAATGTATTGGATAAATTAATAAAACAACATTTTAGATTCTTACTTAAATACTTAAAAGTACAAAAATAAATAATATGTTGCCCTGGTACGAAATGATACCAACAAAAACCAGTTGTTATAAAATTAAATGAAAGTTCAACAAAAACAGATAAGAAAGATCAAATTTTTGTCGATAAGAGGATGTAAAATGTATTGGATAAAGTACAAATTGCAATGTTATGCTTTACTAATAACTATTTGACTAAAAATTATGAATTGCTTAATAGTATGTATAAATGAGAGAGAGAGTTCAACAAAAACAGATAAGAAATGTTAAAATTAGTTGATAAAAAGTAGATTCGATCCTTCCAAGCATTAAAAATAATTGAAAGACCAATAAATTTGTAAAATATTTTGTTTCCAAGTTACTACTAAATAACTAATTAGTTGATTTTTTGTATAAATCAAAATTTGTTTCCAAAAGAACAAAGATTTGACTAATAATAAACTAAGAAATAGGTTGTAAATATAATATCAATATTATTTGTCTACTAAAAAGCCAATTTGGGTTTTAAATTATTGACTTACTTAAATCCTTAAAAAATATAAAATCTCTATATAAAATTAACTAAAATCTTAATACAAAAATTATTATAATACATTAATCATCCTGGTGGGAACGTTTACGTATAGTGGAGGCTGCCATCTTCAGTTTAGCTGAATACGGGCCGCTCATTCCTGCTAATACATTAATTCGAGTTGTATATCGAAGACATTTGCGACCCATATGAAGTAGTGTGTCCCTGAGCCATTCATATTCTTCCTTGCCAATGAACAGATTTTCATGTACTGGTCTGACCAATGCACAAGGCTTGTTTTTATAATAAGTTTGTATAATTAAAGGTTGTAGACAATTTTTACACTTTTGATTTACTTAATTGAGTTAACATTAGGGACCAGCTCTTCAGTTGTACCATTTCAGCACTCGGCTCCAACAAAATTTTAACGTTGCACCACTTCGTGAACATTTTAGTACTAGCTTATATGAATATTGAGAACTTGTCATCGTGTATGATTTGACAATTTTCTGTTTTAATAAAATTTCCAAAGAGATTAAATCAGTTATATGTTACTATGTTGATACTTGTAATTGATTCGACATAAGACATGTATGTGTTTATATAATAATAAATACAAATCATCCGATATGCATTTTTTAGAAACATATACTAATTATACACGTTTATCAGTATAATTCAACAAAATAGTTTAATTTGGAAAATTACCACTTATCTAAATAATGATGTATGGAGTCGACTAGTCGCTATAGACAAAAATAACAAAAACTAATTTAAAGAGATAAATGTCGAAAACATGTTTATAATAACAAAGTGATTGGAAAATTTGCTATGACTTAATTAGCGCTATTACTTAAAAACAAACTGTAATATAAAATCTGGTGATTGGAAAAACAGTAAAAGTATCAGAGAATTTTATATTAGTTTTATAAATATATATTTAGATGGCAATTTTATTTAACATTGTATTAAAATTTATTTTTAAAACAGCTCGATAGATTTACAACTAGTTTAGATAATTGTTCAATTAACTTATTATTCTTATTATGATTGCAATAAATACTACATTGGATGCATTTGTTTGAATTCGACAACGCTGACAATTCTTCATTGACACGTCTTAGTACCATATTAACATGGAAACACTTCACATGTATCGGGTCCTTCTCGAACTCCTGGATGTGACCATACACATGATACGTAATGTGTTTCTAAATTATTCGTAACTTGTTTGCGATCGATAAAAGGTGTTAAATATTCTCGATAAGATATTAGTCGAATCCTTGTTTCACAACAACATGCTAATTTCTTGACAAAATCATCAATTTTTCTACAAGTTTTATATACTAAATCATCTTGACTGAATAAATTCATTTTTGCAAATAAGATGAAATCTTTGATAATTTAATGTGTTATACTGAGATTCTCCTATAATTCTTGATGATAAGGTTTTTAAAAAAACAACGATTGAGAAGGGATAGGTATATTTAAATGGATATGTTTGGTTAGTAGTCAGTATTTGATAAACATAAAATCAAATAAACAATGAGTGAAGATCGTCAACGAGAACAATTATATGTAGTAACAAAAAGAAATGGACTTTGGATTAATCGTAATGCTGTCGAATTAACACCTGGTAAATTGTTAAGTGGAGTCGGTTTATATCAAAATGGACGGATGTATAGCATGTGGTGTTCGTGATAACGATCTATTTTCAGGGGGACAACAAGGAATGCATTCGAAATGTCAGGATATCTGGAAGACTGGTACACATGATCTTATAGATAAACATGTACAATCAATAATTCCAAGACCGATTGGGGAACGAGAATACCAACAACGACAACGAGAACAAAGAGGCAACCATTAGAAACTCCTTGTTAATTCTTATTACCTTTTATTTTTTTAAGTAATAGATTATATGTATATTTGTCTTAATAAAGTCCTTATATCCTTAAAATATTTAATGTTTTGTTTTTCTAGTATAAAGTCCTTATATTCTTAATACTTTTAGTATTTTAAATAGGAAATAATAAAACACACATGTTTGAAATTGAAAATATTTATTAAACTCGCTCTTTCAATAATTTTTCTACAAATTATTCAGTTAACATTGGAAAAATTCCTTAAAAAATTTATTAAATACATATGATGTTGATATTATGGGATGAATATCGAAAGCCATGCCAATAGTGTCGTACAATTTGTAGTACTACATTGAACTTTAGCATTGTAAATTAGATTATGATCTAAACAGGAAGGTTTTGTAGGTTTAAATGTTGGTATGTTCCATACATTTAAAGTATCTATATCAATCATCTTGAAATTGGGATTAGTATGCAAATTAGTAGTAGTAGAAGCAGCAATGTTGTTTTGAACGAATCGAAAAACATGTTTTCCTTTTACATACAATACATCAATATTGTCCAGTACTCTATCTAAAATTTCTCCAACTTGCTTGTAATCTACATAGCCGGAAGAATATCGTAAAACCAAGTTCCTTTTCAGTCTTACAAACAGCTCTTTTATTGAGTCGAGATAATTGAGCAAAGGGTATTTTGGGTTTCAATACATAATGACTTGTCTGTAAAACATTTGATATAGTAATTTCTTTAGCATGGAATTCTTCCACATACACATCATGATTATCATCATCGGCAGCAAATAAAAAGTTAAAATCCCTGAATATCGAGAACAGCCAACTTCATCGTGTCACAGTTACTTTACAACTAATACGACTTTTACAAAGCAAACATATAATATGACCTCTCCACAAAAATTGTTTACCTGAAATGATTTCAATATTAATCTTATTTTTGTATTTAGGTCTCTAGAAAAGTTTAAATTATTAAAACAAAAGTTTTTTATACGAGAGAAATATCTATTTTCTTCTTAAAGGTATTTTATAAAATATCTAACATCTAAACTATAATAATATCTATTTTCTTCTTAAAGGTATTTATAAAATATCTAACATCTAAAACTATAATATCTGGTATCCTAATTTAATTATATCCTCCCAACTTAAATATTCATCATCATCAGCATCATCATCATCATCATCCACATCCATTTCACTCTCTGTTTGTTCAATCATCTGTTCATCCTCATCCATTTTCTCCTTTAACCATTTTTCCTTTAATTTACTAAGTGGGATTTCATCATCGTTGTCCATCATCATCATCATCATTTTCATCAACTTGAACTTTTTGTTGTAGTAATTTTTTCTCTTAATAAATTTAAGGGTAAATGTTCTTCCTCTTCTTCGACAATTTCCATTTCCCTTAATTCCAGTAGTCTTAGTAACTCTATATTTCTTTTAATAACGTTGTTGGCATTTATTTCTTCTTCATTAAAAAGCGACATTATTAAGTATTGGAGCAAGTAACTATTAGACGAATGAATTTTGTATTGATTTTAATACCTTTCTATACACCTATTATATAGGGGATTTAATCACATCATACATAGTCGTCATGAGAATCAATTAGTCTATTAAAAATAAGCAAATATGTTGTCTGATAAGGTTTTTAAGTAAACAAGATATCATTAATTTATTGCTCTAGTCACATAAATTTTCCAAATATCAAATGACGTGATTTATTTTTTTCCTGTATTTACTATATAAGCATTAAAATTTCTTACTCAGAGTCAAATTTATTTGTTGTGTAGTGAAACAAATAGTTGCTTTTAACAATGTTGATAATTTTTGAATCTGAAGACATTAAAGTGTTACCTATCAAAAACGTTTATATATATTAATAAAAAACTTATTCGTGTGAGTATTGTTTCATATAATTTACTACTTATATATTTAGATTTGATTTTAATGATTGACTTAATTAATATATAGATTATTATATCTTTTATTTCTTTCACAGACGTGGTGTGCATAAAATTGAAATTGTAAATAATACTAATCAAATTAATGTATTCTTGGACGGGGATGAAACACCAACTACCAAATTGGAAGAAATTACCTGGATATTACCGATAAGGTATCTACACGTAGAGGCCGAGAGTGCAGAGGATGAAAAGACATTTTTGGATGCGATTCAAAAGTATCCAGGGATAAAATCCTATATATTAAGTAATAAATATACCTTATAGTTTGTAAACGTAAAAGTTTTTCAAGTTACTAATAAACTGTAAAACATTTACCTTTGTTTTATTTACGAATAATAGTTAGATATAAGATACATGAAAGTATTTAGTTATTCATTTTAATATTGGTTTCAACTGAAAATGACTTGGGTAGTAGGAGTAAAATAAAATAATTTTAAAATTTGTCTTGATTCGTTATATCAAAAAGGTTTAAATGAAATAATTTTAATAATAATAAAGTTTAATAGAAAACGAGCTAGAAATCGATAAAGAATGAATTCCTCAACAAGTTGTCCTTCATGTCAAAGTAAAATAACATATTTGGGTCATAAATCTTATAATCAGAATACTTATTGTGCCAATTGTACTCGATTATTACAAAGAGGCTTCATGGCAAACTGTACGTAGTCTAGGCTATATACCAAAAGATACTTTGGAAAGACAAACTGTATTGGAAAATGAAACCAAGAATGTAAGAGACCGAGAAATGAATCATCATAAAATGAGATAGATGTGTTTTATTTATTTGTACTATTTAGTAAACTTAATAAAAAACATGTTATTACTTAAACATATCGTCTATTTTATAACTGAATACAATTTTACAAGTATTAACTAATTACATACTATGTGATTTCCTGAGATTATTCTTCGATAAGATACCAAATAGTCGTTCGTTCGCATTTATAACAATAATCTCGTAATCTGAGTCGAGGTCGAAGTTGTCGAACAGAATTATTACGTCTAATGATTAAATTTACTTGAGCTATATGTGGTTGAAAAGGTATACTTTTCGATTCTCTCCAACAACCACTACATAAATAAGTAAAGTTCATGTTAGCAGCAATTGTTATTTCTAAGACTATTTCCAAGATACTGATTTGTTATTCCTCAAGAAGATACCACATAGTTATACGAGCACACTGATTACAATAAACCCGTATTCGAGTTCGAGGTCTTTGATAATTTGCATATGGAACTCTGTGTGTTTCTCTCCAACAACTACTACATAAATAAGTAAAAAATTCCATGCAGATAATGTCAAGAGTAGCACATACAATGATAAATTATATTACTATGCAATGAGTAGTTCAAATGCACCAAATTAAATTTTAACTTTCTCCTTCTCGCAATTTTCTATTTTGTCTTCTACACGTCGACAGTCGAATAATATATTTGTCTTTCGAGTCCAAAAGTACTTCTTCTCGTTCTAAGCAGTCTTTTAGATTTACGAAAATTTTCGTTTCTTCTTTCCTCTGTTGTTTTAAATCCTTTTGACATTTGGACACATCGTTATCTAACTGATAGATTTCACGAGTCAGATCGGTCAAATTACTTTTAAAATTTTCAATTTCCTCCTTTAAATCGGCAATTACGACATATGCTACTTTGTATTTTTCTTGACAAATTTGCAATGTTTCCGTTAGATTGGTTCTCAATAAATACAAATCCGATTCCAATTTGATATTTTCCTTGAGCAGTGCAATATGTTTCGTATAATTTAACGACATTGTTAAATTCGCAGCCAGGTATTCGTATTCTAGAATTTTTCCCATACAAATATCATTAACAGCTTGTTCATTATCGTATAAATCCATATAATTGTCCAGTGACTTAATACATTCCTGATACAAATTTAAACTGGTATTATAAAGTGAATGATAATCCTCTAATAAATATTCATAATTTTGATTACAAGTATTATTGACATCAGTCATCGTAGTTGTTTGTACTTTGAACAACAACAATAACGAGAACAAGCAATAGACAGGTAGAGAACATTAGTGTGGTCAATATGAGCGAATGATAAATGAATCAAAAACTTATTTAGCATCTGTTTTTTTATAGAGATCGTGTTCTCCTCCCGAGAACCTCTTAAAGTCTCTAAAAAATATGGAAAATGTAAAATTTAACTGTTTAAAATGT
The DNA here is from genome assembly GCA_019049505.1 of Pachyrhynchus sulphureomaculatus. NCBI lineage: Eukaryota > Metazoa > Arthropoda > Insecta > Coleoptera > Curculionidae > Pachyrhynchus > Pachyrhynchus sulphureomaculatus. The sequence continues at coordinate 17,468 of JAHKBH010003374.1, forward strand.
GGATGTAAAGTTAACAAAAATATAAATAGTTACTATCGAGATCGAGTTAGAATACGTAAATATTGTACATATTGTTTAATTAATTTTGTATATAGGAAAAATAGCCTAATTTCCATGCTTCTATCAATTACAACTATAAATAGTAGGGAGAGATAACTTTGTATAAAACATTTCATTAATAATACACATCATATCATTCATTCAAAAATGCCAGTTATTGTACGAGTAAAATGTCCACAATGTAAAGGTGAAAGTGAAATACGAAATCAAAAATGTTTGTCGTGTGTGGTCAAAGATCGAATCAAACAGAACGATGGAGCAAAGAACGTACCTGCTTACCTTCTTTCCTTTGGCAAAGAAGAACGAGGAATCGAGAGAGAGGCTGCTGCAAGACAAGGAAACAGATAGCATCCATTTCCTGTTAATTATATATATAAAAACATACATCAAATACAATCATATTATTTGTATACTTGCTATTGACACATACATTCTAAAAATAATGGCTTGTCTAAGAGCTTGGTGGAATGAAATATCCAATTTTCCCGATTTACCTGCGAAATTTATCATTTATTTTCAAGATTTTGTCAATTGGAACATCATTTCACGAAAACAACATTTAGACGAAGATCTAATACGAACTTGTATCAATAAAGTCAATTGGCAAACTTATCTAAACGAAATTATCATTTGCCAATTAAACGTATCCATCAAAACTTGACGATTTTATGGAACGAGGAAAATTTTCAAAAATTTCAACGAGGAATCAGTCCCACCGGAATGATCAAATTGAAAATTGTTGTTGATTAGTTTTCTTTTTATACTTAATAAAACCTTTTTCCGTTACGAACTTGTATCAATAAAGTCATTGGCAACTTATCTCCCAATATCCATTCGATTTATGGAGGAATTTGCCGGAATGTTGGATTGGAATGCCATCAGTATCCATCAAAACTTGACTGAAGATTTTTATCCGTCGACATAGAGAACGAGTTAATTGGAAATTTATTCAAAAATTTCAACGAGGAATCAGTCCCACCTTTTTACAAGAAATGAAACCCTACATTGATCAAATTGAAAATTGTTGTTGTTAAATCATTATAGTTTTCTTTTTATACTTAATAAAACCTTTTTTCCGTAAAAGTTGTTTTTTGTTATTTTTAACTACATACTGCTAATACTTTTATCATTGCATAAAACACGAGTTATATTAATTATATTGTACATTCAATGTATTTGAATTTATTCCTTATCTGCTAAATTTTAACCTTCTTATCTGTTTTGAACTCTCTTTTATTGGGGATTTTGTTGTTATATAAAGATTGAATTGGTAAATACAAGCAATTGTCTGCGTTTTCCTCTCTCACAACATATATTTTGTTTTGTGTGTGTGTGTGTGTAATTACTTAAACAGGTGAGTTTAACAGGTTTTATATTTATACATCATATCTAATTTGAATTGTTGTTGTTTGCAGTATGTCCTCTTTAAACGTTGAATCTACCATGCCTACAACATCATCATCATCTAATCTAATCATTGATATGGATACAACAATTCCTACTACTACTACTACTACTACTACTCCTAAGGAAAAATTTCCACTTGCTAAAAATATATTTTTGGATGGTCTTACACATATGGGACTACTCAAATTTCTCAAGAGATTTGAAAACGTACACCTCTATAATGATGTTAAACATGAAAATAGTAGGGAATCATTAAAGACTTTTAGACAAAACCTGCACACATTAACAATTGTGAATAAAATGCAACAACAACAAAATTATAGACTATTTGAACGTTCACCACTATCTCAATTGTATTTTTCATTAATATTTGACTCGATTGAAAATTTTGATGAAAAGAATATCATCGACTGTTTAAAGGAAATTCCAACAGAAATATTTGAACAATTTCCATCGGTAATTGTTATCCCTAATAAGTACAATCTTAAGGACATTATTTGGAAAAGTATGCAAATACAAGAGATAGATTTAATTTCAGCCGTAAAATATGTAAAGACTCAATTTAAATTTTTCACCTTATTATCCAAATACAACCTTTTCAACCAATATGTCTTTTTACCCCATTATCCACAAATGTATGATAAAACTTACTTTTCCGACTTGTATGTACGTATAGAAAGAGCAATTCAAATAATTAATGACGACGATGACGACAAATCGAAAATAATTATTCCGGGAAATAATTCTTGTTGGAAAGCATACAAATCAGATGCAGGTTTCGATCTTTGTATTAAACACGACACATTTTGTCCCGCAGGGAAAGCTACAAAGATTGAACTGATTGAAAAAAGTAAATATTCCTATAGGATTCTATGGACAAATTCTTGCGAGATCCTCTACAAACTCTATAGGAACTATACGAACAGGCATCGTAGATGCAACCTATAACGGACCTCTAATTATTTATTTTATATCGGATGAAAATATCTTATTGGAAAAGTATCGAAAAATTGCTCAATTAATTATATGTCCTTTGGTAAATGCATCGATCGAAAGAAATATTACGACTCTAAAGAGGAGTCTTATCAGAAAATCAAACAATTTTGGTTCTTCGGGAAAATATAAGATTCCCGCTGCTCAATTTTTGGGTGCACGACAATATTGTGCACAACCGCAAACAGATATTGACATTGCCGAATTTAATCAATGTTTTAAAAATTTAGTCTATTCAGATTCTTCCGATTCTGAATAATTTTACGTTTGTTGTTGTTGTACCTCTAAGAGTCTTTTTTACCTATTATAATACAAACTGTATTAGATTTATCTATTATTAGTTTTTTAATCTATTAGTATATAAAGTTTAACCTAGGAATAATTTGGTTATAAAATAAAACAATATTTATAAGGTATTTTGGATTTTATTAAAGACTACATCTTTTTCATACAAAAAACTTTTTTAACAGGAAGTCTCGCAATTTCATCCCATACTTTTTGTGTCGGTTCCTTCTCCAAACGCACATGAATACGTCTCCTTTGCCTTTTTATTTCCAACAAAATATCTCTGAAAAATAATATATATTGCTAGTAAGATGATTTAGGAATTTTACTATTCATACTCACTTGAATAACTCTTGGAGTAATAATAATATATTTGTCGATAAGGCATTCAAATCTTCAGATTCAAATATTAAAATCATATTTTTGCTTTCAAACTAACTAGAATCTTTACACACAACAAACAAAAGGTTCTTTTTTTCTCGAAAAACTGCTACTTTGATCAGACTTTCCTCTTCTGCTTTTTGCGTTATAATGTGTTAATATGAAAATTGAAAATGGTATAATTTTCTCTCTTGAACAATTCTTGAGAATCAATATCAACTTGCCTTTCTTCTTCTTCTCTATTTGTACTTGACTTGTGTGTTTATATATTAAATACAGGATATTAATCATTTGATATTTTTTAGAAACTTATATTTATCTATTATTAGTTTTTTTTAAGATTTATCTATTAGTATATATTCATAATTTTAAGCTCTAGTAATTTGTTAATTTGGTTATAAAATAAAGCAATGTTTATAAGATATTTGTATTTTATTAACAGACTACCTAAGAATTACATCGTAAAAAACAATTTTCACAGGGAACTTGTCAAATTCCTCCCATTCTTCTCGTGTCGGTTCCTCCTCCAAACACAAATGAATCGTGTTCTGTCCTCTTCTTATTTCAAACAAAATATCTCTGAAAATCAATAATAATAATAATATGTTAGACAAGAAACAAGTAAAAGTTTAGAAAGGTGAATTTTACGCTTCATACTTACTTGAAGAACTCTTTTAATAACACATACAACATGTCTAATGACGTCTCCTCATCTATTATGTCGACTGCGACAAAGATCATTTCGTTCAAACTAACTAGAAACGAATCTTTACACAACAAAAATTGTAATTGAATCGGTATAAGATGGGTGTTTATATATTAAATACAGGATATTAATCATCCGATATGCATTTTTTAGAAATATATACTGATTATACACGTTTATCAGTATAAATGCAATTTAATTTGGAATATTACCACTTGCATCATGCAAAATTTCCATTTGTTATTAAAAACATGTTTTTCGACATTTATCTCGTATCATTATATTTTTATAGACTAACTGACTTGTTTTTGTTTTTACATAAATCAAAACTAATTAAGTAAGACAACAATTGACTTGTTTTTGCAATAAAGCAAAAACTAATTAAGCAAAACAAATCTATAAGTTTAAAATATAAAATAGAACGAATTATTTATTAATATAGTCATCAGTTTAAACGTTTTAACTTGAACAAAAAATATATTATTATTCAGTTAGTCAGTCATTCGATATCAATATGATTGAATCAGATGTGTTTATTGACATTCAAGGATATAATTGTTCTTTTGGATATGTAATCAAAGAGTTGGCAATTTATGATGGTCATCGTTGTGCAAATTATTTATTTAAACCACCATTCTCGAGAACTATGATATCTAATGCTAAAGATCAAAAATTGATTGATTGGTCAGACAAATATCACGGATTATGTTGGGAAAATGGATTTGTTGAAATAAACGATATCGAACCCATTTTACAAGATGTATTGAAAATTTATCAAACTCCATATCGAATTTACGTCAAGGGAAATGCAAAAGTGGATATTTTAAAGAAATTCTTAAATGAGGACTATATACACAACATTCCCATTGAACAAGAACCTAAATTAAGTCAATTTAAAATGATTCCAGAATGTTATTTTCATAAGGATATTAATCCATGGCATTGTGCATTATCCAATGTAAAACTACTATATAATTATCGAAATTGTTGGAAATAAAGAAATTTTCTCTCTATTTAACTAAATGTCTTTTGCCAACAACAGTAGCAACAACAGCAGTTCCAAAGTTTTGGATTCCTATTTAGTAGTATAATTAGTCAAATCTTTGTTCTTTTGGAAACAAATTTTGATTTATACAAATATCAGAATTACTAAGTAGTGATAGTAACTTTAAAACAAACAAAACAACCTTTACGTGTTTACATTTACCTACAACGAAATATCGTAAATTTATTGGTCTTTCAATTATTTTTTCATGCTTTCGAATCTACTTTTTATCAACTAAACAACCTATTTCTTAGTTTATTATTAGTCAAATCTTTGTTCTTTTGGAAACAAATTTTGATTTTTATACAAAAATCAACTAATTAGTGATAGTAGTAACTTGGAAACAAAATATTTTACATGTTTAAATTTATTGGTCTTTCAATTATTTTAATTCTTTCGAATCTACTTTTTTATCAACTAATTTTAACATTTCTTATCTGTTTTTGTTGAACTCTCTCTCTCTCATTTATACATACTATTAAGCAATTCATAATTTTTAGTCAAATAGTTATTAGTAAAGCATAACATTGCAATTTGTACTTTATCCAATACATTTTACATCCTCTTATCGACAAAAATTTGATCTTTCTTATCTGTTTTTGTTGAACTCTCTTAACAACTGGTTTTTGTTGGTATCATTTCGTACCAGGCAACATATTATTTATTTTTGTACTTTTAAGTATTTAAGTAAGAATCTAAAATGTTGTTTTATTAATTTATCCAATACATTTTACATCCTCCTATCAACTAATTTTTAACCTTTCTTATCTGTTTTTGTTGAACTCTCTCTCGCATTTATTTAATATTTCTAATCAAATATATATAGTTATTAGTAAAACATAACATTGCAATTTATATTTTATCCAATACATTTTACATCCTCTTATCGACAAAAATTTGATCTTTCTTATCTGTTTTTGTTGAACTCTCTCTCATTTAATTTAGGTTTTTGTATCATTTCGTACCAGGCTCTCTACATTTACATCTTAAGATTTTAGTTAGTTTTATTGTTTTATAGAAATTTTTATATATTTTTAAGTATTTAAGTAAGTAGAATAATAATTTTCTCCAAGGTATAGAAGAATAGTTGTAAAGATTTTTAAACAAATTAGACGAGGCTCTTTTGTTCATTGGTATTAATATATTTATTAAATCTGTGTTCTCATACTTGTATGTTTTATTCTCCTCTCTCGTTCCCACACAACAACGAGTCAAAGGCTCAGCTCATTTTTAACAAATATTTTACTAAGATTTACAATACAACGAGACCAAATTATACTTTTATTAGGCTCAACAAAACCTTTTACAAAACTAGTAACAGATGACTCGAATGAATTATTGTTTCTTGTATCTACTTTATTTTAGTAACAATTTGTAGAATTTATTAATATATTGTCTTAAATATCTGCTCATACTTGTATTTTATTCTCCTCTCATAATACGAGTACAGACTAGGCTAGGATCATCTCTCTCTCTCTACATATATATTTTACTAAAATTTACAATACAACGAGACCAAACTAAGCTCAACAAAACTAACTCTTTGTGAAAAAAAACAAACAACAACTTTTACTCTTATACGGTAAAAGGCTAGGCTCATTTAATATTTTACTATTATTATTACAAATCAAAAACTCATTTGAGATTCATTTAAGCTCATTTCGTACTTATTTTACGATTCTTGACAAATATTACTTATTTAACTTGCTTTCATCTCATATAACATATTATAGCAAAATCCAACGAGTTCACACAAAATTTCAACGAGCTCACAATAAGCTCATTTCATATCACTATAATAACTTGAGAACAAACAACAACTTTTGCCTTTAACTTTCCCACAGCCAAATAAATTTCTTGCTCTTTCAATTATTTGCATGGAATTTTCCTATTAATACAACTTTTTGCTATTTCTTACATTCTCACATACATTCACTCATCTCTTATCAACTATTTTTGACCTCTCTTATCTACTTTGATGACCTAACGAGCCACTTGTTTACTCAATTTTACTTACAAAAAGTACCATGAATCACACATTATTCATACTTTTTGTTTACATTTTGCCTTATCTTCGACATTTTTACCGACTTTACGGCGCCAGTTATTTACTGTTTTCGCTCAAATTACAAGATTTTACATTGTATCATTGCTATTTTTAATACATTTACTTCTTTGCCTTTACAATTCAACCTATCAGACACAATTTCGAATAGATAACACACATTTTTTACCCTTCAACCAATCAAATTTATACTCTTATTAGCAAATTTTACACAACAACCTATCAAATACATGCCTTTTCCAATAGACAACACCCATTTTCACAGCTCACCTATCCAAATACACAGATTCTTATCTCATTTTACACATTCAACCAACCAAATACAACCTTTCTTATCTAGTTACGCCTACTCTGATAAGAACACACCAATAAGCATCTAAACTAATGCAACTTCTCCTCAAATGAAAGTTTATTAAAGTTTTAATGAAGTTAAGATACCCTGTTTGCACATCTACTGGACTTGTTACGTCATTGACGATCACTTCTTGCAGAATCTCATATTACACCTATTTACACCGATTCTACCTATTCGGAAGACATTTTTCAACAACTTATTTTGCCAAAAAGGCACTGTTCAACAGCCACTGGACAATTTACGTCATTGACAACACTTCTTGCAGACTTCTTCTCATACACACTTACACCTATTCACATCTATTTACACCTATCTTACACCTATTTACCTCTAATTTTACACCTTTTCGACAACTTATATTGCCAAAGAGGCACTGATTCAACATCCACTGGACAATTTACGTCATTGACGACTACTTCTTGTACAAATTTCAGCAGACTTTTCACATATTATTCACCAATCCTTTTTTATGTCATCCCAACAATTGCATTCTCTATTACGAATCCTATTTGGCTAAGTAGGATAAGTCCCCAGGTTTTGCAGTATCCAAATACAACTTATGTAGGTTCAAATCCTACTACAGACATGACTTTTTTTAACTTATTTAATTTAATTTAATACACAACATTTAACACACATTTATTCTAAGTCCTCAAGGTCAACAAAAGTGACAAAAAGGCACTGAGCTACATCCACTGGACGAGTGACGTCAAAACTTCTTCACATATTACAGGTAAATTACAGGTAAATTACAGGTAAATTACAGGTAAACAGGTGACACAGGTATACAGGTATACAGGTAATTAGGTGACAACAGGTACAGGTAAACAGGTATACACTTCTTCAAGAGATTCACGAAATATGCCAAAAGGGCACTGTTCAACAACCACTGGACTTGTGACGTCATTGACGTCACCTCTTCGGATTTTTCAGGTAGAAAGGTCAAAGGTCAACGAAAACGTAACTAAGCACACTTATGCGGACGAAGAAACACCTGCCTGAAACAACTTCCAGAAGACATGACCCAAATGACTTTCACCTCCTGAATTCACTTCTTCGGATAGTGGTCAAGGTCGGGTTAAAAAGTGGCCATCGAGGTGTCCCAGAAGCGCGTTACCTCTACTACTTCTGTGATATCAACAGGATGGAGCATCTCCTCACTATGAAATCAATGTTCGTAGATATTTGGATGCAATTTTTCCTAATCGATGGATAAGCAGAGGAGGTGCTACAGAATGGCCTGCAAGGAGTCCCGACCTTACGCCCACTCGATTTTTTTTATGGGGTCATTTGAAAACCGAAGTCGGTCTGAAACTGTAGAAGATTTACAACAAAGAATTCAATATGAAGTAGCACAGATCACCCCGGATTCTCTGCAAAACTCTGTTCAGGCGGTTTATGACAGATTCGGTCATTACCTCGCTGTTAACGGTAGACATTTTGAGCAATTGTTACCTTAAAAATAAACCTAGAATATTTAATAATAGTTTTTTGTCGTTTTTTTATTTTAAATTTCAAATGACAATAATTCCAAAATAGTTCAAAATTAGACATATGGTATGTTAGACAAATAATATCTAGAATTTTCAGCAAGACTTAATAATATACAGGGCTTTCTGTTTTAAAAAAATCAAGATGGCGTAATTTCTTCGAACTGACAGTTCAAATCATTTTATTTTCAACGTCGGCATGTGCACCATATAACACCCTATAACTTTTATTTACAT
>JAHKBH010003376.1:0-15326 GCA_019049505.1 Pachyrhynchus sulphureomaculatus
TATCGCACAACGATTGCCAGACGGTCAGTGTCATTAATATCGACACTTTCATCCAATACTACACTAAATACAAAACTCCGTTTGATAGCGTCTCTCTGCTGTTTTTGGACATTTTGTGTCATTTCGGTAATTCGTCTCTCGATGGTCAGTGCTGATGCCGGTATATCCCTAATCCTGGCCAATATTGTATCCTTATTGGGCAAGTGGTCGAATAAAATCTCGCCAGTACTCAAAAACGATTTCTTCATAAAATTTTCCGTCAGTGAACGGACTACCCTTTTGTGACAACAATTGTGCAACTTTGAAACTGCATTCAGTTGCCTGATTTTTTCCTTGGAAAACTTTGCTAAAGAATGTTGACTGTTTCTCGTATTGTCTACTTGCTCTTTGTATTGCCGCCCCTTTTATCAGCGTCATCTTTAAATGACGATTCAAGTTTTATCTGGAAATGTCGTTGAACACTAGATATCCGGAAAATACGCTTTCCCGACATAGGACACGAACGGCCCGATCGTTTTGCTGTACAAAACCGTAATCTGTTGTCCATGAAGTTTGAAACGATCGAACGTCTACCTTCTGTTTCTTCGCAGCCATAACGCAACGTAATTTTTAATTTTTAAACTTTTCGACGACTATTGACTGGAACAGATGTTACTTCTATACTAAATGATCCAAATGTGTAGCCGCTTGCTATATATAGAAAAATAATGTTTCCAGAAAATTCCAATAATTACGTTTATTAAATTATTATTACAAAACACGCCCATTGCAATTAAAAGACTGCCTAGAAGTTAAATCTAACAAAAACTAAAGTCGGCAATATAAAAAGAGTTGCGGCGCGCGTCGGAACGATTGAAGTCAAACAAAAACCGCCGTTATATAGCGGCTCTTTTGATCTGAATTGAGGACGTTTATTTGTGTTTTTGCCTAGGCTTATATTTTGAGGCTTGCCGTCTTTAATACTTGGCAAAATTGAAGACCAATCAATGCATTCAGTAAAATTATAAATTACAAAATATATATTTTGTAGTTTTTGGTAATAATACCTAGTGACCTATATAATATATCGGTTTTGTTTGTATCGTTAAAGTAATACTGTCTTCGATTATTTACTTAATTTCAAAACATGTCACAGATTACAGAATTAATGTGTAAACTTTGAATAGGTACGCGTGCCATTCAAAATTGCTTGGCGTGCCAGAGATGGCACGCGAGCCATAGGTTACCGACCCCTGGTATAGTCAGTGTCATTGTTACCTTCAGAAAATATTAATTCACTAGTTCCCTTTTCTTTTTTTGCAATAAAATTATAACGCTAGAGTGTCCTTGAAAAAACGGATACCTCCGTGCGACAGTTCCGGTTTTACCAATATCTTAATTTTTTAATTATTGGTTTTAAGGGAAATGAAACAGCTTTAGAATTAACAAATAAATTTTCGTTTATCAATCTAACCAATGTGTAACAAGAAATGAAAACCTTACGATCATATTTTTATTGATCAAAAACTAACTAAATACTAAATACAAGTTTCGTCCATTCGATTTAAAATCGTGTATACTACCATAAAACGCAAAATCCAAACACTTGCCATAATAAATGTTTTCGATATTTTAACAAACAGAGTGAGTTTTGGACTTTAAAACTCAAAATTCAAATTTACCGCGAAATGACAAATAATAATCGGAAAAGCAACATCATTTTTTGGGTTTCAAATGATGCATAGGGTAAGTCCGGGATATACGCCCCAGCAGGATAGACGCCTCAGTACATTTATGTGAAATGTAAGGCGCGTAAACAAAAGAATGCCTTATAATACGAACGTGCCCCTCCCTCACTTCAATCTGCCACAAAGCGTTTGCGCGTGCGGTTGTGCGTAGTAGCGCTAATGGCAGTGAAGAGCCAAACAGTCGAGATTTTACTTTGTGGATGATTTTCAGCCCTCTATAACTTTGGGGTTAACATGTAAGTTTATTTTATTTTTACATCTGAATAAGGAGTAGGGTATGTAGATTATTTATTAATTACATTTTTAGGATTAAATAAATGTATATTTACCATTTTTTTTTTCGAAGGCATCTATCTGTGAAAAGGGATATATGCCCCGATATGTTTTGGGGTAGTCGCCCCTAAGAGCATCTATCCCTACTTCACTTTAATGCATGCTGGCTTTAAGGGCATCTATCCCTTGCCGTATTTAAGTGTATGTTATATGATTCAGATTGAAAATGCCCTGTAAATACAAGCGCAAAGCCGGCGTCCAACCGCGTGTCATTACTTGGACCGAGGACACATTGGCTGCAGCTATATTAGAAATGCAAGATAAACGACTTAGCGTCAATGATATAGCAAAAAAAAAAACGGAATATTAACTAGGACGTTACGTCACCGGTTTGCTACACAAAATAAGAAAATAATACCATTAGGTAGGTACCTACTTTTATGATTACACTTTCACATTTATAATAATATTGCTTCGGATTGAGAATACTTACCTACCTCGTATAAAATAAATAAGATGAATTTATGGACGGTCTACCTCCTGGTTCAAAAGTCTTTATGAATAAAAAAAAACTGCCTATATAAACGCAGAGTTATTTCTGAAATGGCTGAGGGAGAATGAAACCTCAGGGAAAAGTTTTACTCATTTTGGATGGCCACAGCTCACATTCTTCTGCCGTTGATATGCTAGAAATAGCAAAGGATAATGACATTATCCTTTTTTGCTTACCCAGCCATAAAACTTCCCGCACTCCAACCTCTAGACAGAGCGGTGTTTAAGCCATTCAAAACCTTCTTTACAGCTGAAACTAATCTCCATATGCGAACAAACCCCCAGAAAAGAATCAACCGGCAACAGTCCGGAAAACTGATTGGAAAGAGCATGGATTAGAGCAACAACTCCCGCCAACGCTATAACAAGGTTTAGAGGCAGTGGAATATATCCACTTAATTATAACGCTATACCAGAAAGTGAATTTTTTGACAGAAAAATAATGCAGGTACAACAAATAAAAATCAAGCTGAAATTCCGAGCACCTCAAATACGACACCAGAGATATCCATGGCTGTGACTCTCCGAGTACCATTGATGATTATAATCTTGGAATGGAAAGACAGTCAGGAACGAGTCTACAGAGACCATAAATTGATTTAATAGAAATAGTTGAGGTGGCAGGTGATTGTTGTTACAGACAACACGGCAGTCACAGCAAATTTGGCAGATGAAAACAATCCGGAACCTATAGATAATTTGGTTGATGCAGAGAATCCGCAGTTACAAATAATACAGTAGATGCAGACAATCCGTCAGTTATTGGCGATATTGCCACTTTTACGGAAAAAGAAACTCCATTGAAATTGCTTTATGAATCATTGCCAATTCCTACGTTTCCGACGCCCTTTTCAAAAAGAGGTAAACAAGGTGCTGCAGTACTGAATTCCGATTCTAAAAAATAACGGAGAAAAAAAAAGGGAAAAGCTACAAAAGGCATACCAGTGAAAAGAAGCAAAAAAGATCAGCAAGACAGAAGATAAAAAAAAAGTTGATTTGAAAAGAACCAAGCTAAGACGCAAAAAAAGAAATAATTCACAAGATTATAAGTCAAGCGATACAGATATTACTGAGGATAGTATCGAAAGTGATAAAAATGAAAAAGAAAAACAACAAAAAGAATAGCATTGAAAAAGAAAGAAAAGATAAAGACAAAATCAAAAGAAAACTGAGGAAGCGAACAGCTATGAAATTTTACAGTTCTAGTGAAGATGATAATAAAGAGAATGAGAACAGTAGTTTTGAAGTTTAAGAAATAAAAAAAACAAAAGAGAAAGAAACAAAAACACGACAAAACTTATTCCAAAATCAAAGAAATATTCAAAAAGGCCAAGCCTGCTTTAATATATAGTTCAGGTTAGTTCAGGTTAGGATGGAGTATGTTAGATGATAAGAATCTAGATGAGGATTATTACGTGAAATGTCTTGACTCTTATAGTAACACTAAATCCAAAGTAGATTGGATCCGTTGTGTTATGTCCCAAAAGTGGCTCCACAAAATATGCACATTATATCGCAATTATTGCAACAAATATGGGCGAATGAAGATTATTGCTGCCAAAATGGCTAAATAGTTTTGCAGTTTTTGATATGATTATATTTTTGATCTCTTTAGTATTTTAATTGAAATGCTTATTTTTGTCTACGTTAAGCAGTAACATCATCCCATGATAAAATAGTTTTGCAGTTTTTAAGATGATTATATTTTGTACCTAAAATAATTGATCTCTATAGTATTTTTAATTAAAAAATGTTTATTTTGTCTATGTTTAGTAAACTAGTAACATCATCTTAAATAATTGAAAATAATAGCTAAAAAAGAAAATATATATATATATTATATATATATATATATATATATATATATATATATATAATATATATATATATATATATGTATGTATGTATATTTGAATAAATAATAATGTTGATTAAAACTTATATATTCAAAATGTTTGTTTTCTTGCAAAGGGCATCTATCCCCTCCAAAAAATTAGGTCTGGGGCACATATGCGGCATACGAGGCATCAATCCCCGTTATGCAGTTTTATTTTAAACTTAAAATATACGGTTTATTTATTGACTAGTCTACAAAAAGCAGTACGAGGTGATTAAATGAAGGACCGAAGTTAGTGCACATATGAAAATCATGTGCGTATTATTTGTATGTTAAGAGGTATGAGTAAAATACAAAAAGTTGGGATATATCCCGGATTTACTCTAGTCCACCTATAAATTTACCTTTTTGCTAAATTTAGTAAGAAAGGAAAATCCTATATGTCGCATACATTTGCCTGTCACTCTACAGTCTCTGGCCAAATTATTAGACGTACTGTATTTTTTTTAGTAATTTTAATGTTTCTTAAGAGTTTTTATGCAATAATGGTATATTTAAACTACAATATTATTGATTTTTATTTAAAAGAATTGTTGTAGACTACATATATTGTATTTATTTTTAACATATGGCAACACTGTGTTGACAAAGTGATACATGAAGGTAAACAACTACCAAACCTGTATCAGTCGCGATCGGAATCGAGACAGGTACGGACGTGTTTCTGTGGCTTTATGGACTGTGAGTGTTTGTTTAACAGTTTATACTACTCAGTTATTAGTTTATTTTGTATGCAGTGTTTTAAAAAAGTAATTGGACTATTTTCATTATGGGTAGAAAAGGCGATCTTTCACCACGTAAAAAAGCTGAAGTGAAGGCCCTTGTGATTGCGAAAACATTTACAAACCGAGAAATATCACGAAGATTGGAGGTTTCTGAAGCTAGTGTACGACGCATAAAAAGAAAATTGAGTCAGGGAAGGAAATTAAGCCCGAAAAGAAGAAAAGATGCGGTAGAAAACCAATTTTCACTCCACGGTCAGAGAGATGTTTGAAGAAAATTTTGTGTAGAAAACAGATTTGCTACCACAAAGGTAATAAAATCACAACCCAGGATGCTAGCGTAAATGCTTCTGAGCGCACTGTTCGAAGAAAATTGAAAGAATTAGATTTTAAGGCCTGTCGACCCGCCAGGAAGCCCAAGTTAACAGCTGCAATGAAAACAAAGCGCCTGAAGTGGGCCAAAACAATGGCAAGACAAAGATGTGGACTTCTGGAGATCGGTAAGATACAGCAATTTAATCAATAATTGATGCATTATTATCATTTTCAGTTAAATAAAGCAAATAAACATGGAAGTTTATATATTTTTCCTATTTTTGACAGGTCTGCTTCAGTGACGAAAGCACATTCGAAATTTTGCAGAATAAAGCTCAGTATGTGCGTCGTCGTCATGGAGAAAAGTTTCATCCTGATTGTGTCGTCCCGACGGTTAAACATCCCACCAAAGTGATGATTTGGTCAGTCATCAGCGGCAAGGGCACTGGACGTCTGTACGTCGTCAAAGGAATAATGAGACAAGATCAGTACAAAGAAGTATTACAAAGTCGGTGATTCCGCAGCTCAGAGAATGGTTTCCAAATGGGGAACCATTCACTTTCATGCAAGATGGAGCTCCTGCTACACTGCTCGGTCTGTTAAAGCTTTTTTGGCAGAAAAAATATCCCTCTGTTGGATTGGCCCCATTGAAATGTGTGCTGATGAAAAGAGAAGTGGCTAAAGATGTGTTTACCAACAAAACCCAGCTCCTAGAAAAGATTATTCATGTGTGGAATCATCATCCTCAAATGCAGGAGACAGTACAATCTTGCATTGATAGCATGCCGCGCAGAATTAAAGCTTTGATAGCGGCTAAAGGTGGCTCAACTAAATATTGACTTTTACTAACATTAATTTCACTTTCTTTTAAAACTTAATAAACTTATGCTTTTCTAAATTTAATGCTGTTTTATTTATGTCAAATAAATAGGTAATTGATTGGATAATATAAAAATAAAAAACAAATCAATTTAAAATAATAAAACGGTACAATATCACTCGGTAATTAATATTTTACATGAAATCTTGCAGTGCGTCTAATAATTTGGCCAGGGACTGTATATTAAACAGTTATTAAAAAATATATTATTCCATTTTAGCTCTATTTGATGTAGTCTTTACACCATTTTCTTCTGTTTTCATGTTTATGGATTTCCTAATTTGTGGAATAAGCATTTTCTGCAATCTCAGTCCTGGATATTCTACAATTACTGTCATGAAAATTCCAAACAAGAAAGAAGAAATCACGTCTAGAATGATGTACCTTACCTAAAAATAAAATTTATTGAAATAAACAGATATATACATTTTTTTTTTTTTTTTTTTTTTTTTTTTTTTTTATTGGTCTAGCACACGTGCTGCAGGGAAGTCCCTAAAACGCTCCATGGAGCGGCACGAGTGCGGAAAAAAGCGATTCACGTTGTTCTTGAATCGCTGTAAATTGTACTCGGTGGGAAACACAGCGCTGGGCAAATTATTCCAAAGGGATGATGTTCTCCATATAAAAGATTGCTTGAAAAGCGTCGTACGCGGAGTAACAAGTGAACCTCATACGGATGCGAAGCACCAGCGCGACGTGTATTTCTAACATGCACCGCTTTGGGAGGAATTAAGCGGGCTACATCCTTCGAAACATTTCCATGAAAATACTTGTAGAACAGACTCAAGTCGCAAACCGTTCTTCGATGTTCCAGCGAATCAAGGCCGCGGTCAATTCCGGGTCCCCAATCAGACGGGACCGCTCTTCTCTGAACAGAATCCAACAAATGCAGTGTATGTTTGGGAGCGGAGCCCAAACGTGGGAGCAGTATTCCATAGTTGGTCGAATTTGGGCTTTGTAAAGAATTAACAGTTGCTGTGGGGTGTAAAGCTTTCTGGTTCTAAATAATATTCCCAATTTTTGAGAAGCTCTCCTTGCTATGCCTGCAAACATGTTCATGCCAAGACATATTTGCTCCCAAACTAAACGCCCAACAAATTGAGCGACGATGCTAGGGGAATGGAGTGCCCTGACATAACTATGTCGGGTTCAGCAACGTTAACTTTTTTAGAAAAAAACTGCCGCTTGGGTTTTTGTAGCGTTAAATTCCACTTGGTTACTGTCACCCCAAGATAGAATTTCTTCCAGGTCTTTGTTAAGTTGAACGACCTCTGCTGTCTGCGGATATTCGCCTGAGCAGCCGATGTCCGAGCGTTCAAGGTGAATGAAGAGACAAGCGTACTGTCATCCGCAAAGCTATAGATTGGATTCCCGGTCTTTTCCAGCAGATCGTTAATGTAAATGAGAAAGAGAGTAGGAGACAGTATGGAGCCCTGGGGCACACGGCGTTGATAGTGAGGGTGTTAGAAAGAAATCCGTCGACCGCCACTCGTAAAGAACGCTCTCTGAGGAAACATGAGAGCCACAAACAGAACCTTTCAGACATACCATAAGAGCGCAACTTAGCCAACAGTCCATCGTGCCAAACACGGTCGAATGCCTTGGATATGTCAAGAGCAACCGCTCGAGATTCTCCAAAGTGTTCAATTGCGTTGTTCCAAACATGTGTTACATAAGTCAGAAGATCTCCTGTTGATCTATGTTTACGAAAACCATATTGGTGATCGCTACATTACTATTAAGCACATCGCTACACAACATTACTATTAAGGGGGAAAATATTTTCATCGTAATACCTGCGGGACCCCTAAAATTTGCCATTTGTAATAAAAATTAGATTTGCACAGTTTTAGCTCAATTAGATAACGTGAATCCGTGCTTCCTCGGGGTTAAAGCTATAAAATTCGATTTTTTGCAAAAATCGTGGTTTTTCCCTCATAAAATGAAACACCATTCGTCCTAGAAGTCTAACTCGTCTTTCATTTCATAGGAAATATAGTTGTCTTAAAGTTTTACTTTACACTTTTTTGTTTAAAACTTTTATATTTGAAGATATTCATCATCCAAGACCGGACATGATTCGAATTTTCAAATTCGACCTGTTACGAAAACGAAAGTGAAATGGCAACAAAGATACCTAACTTAAATACTTTTGACCATTTTTTATTTCCTTTGCATTATAAAAATTATACAAATACACTATCATACAATATATAATAAGACATAAAATGGTCATTTTTTTTAACTTTATAAATAATTTTAGGAATTGCAAGATAGTGTGTACCTACCTGATATTTAGTTCTATTCTTTAAGAGCTTTGTTTTTGTTACAAAAAAGCTATTGCTAATGACTAAGGAAACCCAAATATGCAAGTGAAAATCTTTAAAATATGCGCATAAATATGCAAATAATTTTCTCAAAAATATACACATACGAGGCTGGTTTGAAAAGTCCGTGCAAAGTCCGAGAGATGGCACCACAGGCGCGTATCGAGGTCATGTTTAGTTAGTAGCATCTCTTGAATGAACGCACACCAAGTTTCAGCCATATTGGTCTATTTCTTTGTGTTTTAGCGTTCGTGTGAATCAAGGAAGTCGAGTGATTTTCAAGAAATGGACGAAAAGAAATTCGTGTGTGGTGATTAAAACATTACTTTTATGAAAGGCAAAACGCCTCAGGAGACTAAAGAGAAGCTTGATAAACATTATGGTGACTCTGCACCTTTGATTAGAACAGTTTATAAGTGGTTTTCAAAATTTTCGGACTGGCCATATGGGCACAAGTGACGCTGAACGTTCTGGACAGCCTGTGGAGGTTACGACTCCAGAAATCATTGATCAAATCCATGATATGGTGATGGATGACAGAAGAGTTAAGGTGCGTGAGATTGCTAGTGCTGTGGGGCATCTCGACTGAACGGGTACATAATATTTTGCATAAACATTTGGACATGAGAAAGCTATCCGCAAGATGGGTGCCGCAATTGCTCACGCTTGACCAAAAACGGAATCGTGTGAAGTGTTGCAAGGATGGTTTGCAGCTGTTCCAGAAGAATCCGGAGGACTTTAAGCGTCGTTTCGCTCATTGTGGATGAAACATGGATACATTACTATACTCCTGAGACCAAAACAACAATCTAAACAATGGGTTACCAAGGGGGAATCTGCACCAAAAAAGGCGAAGGACCGTTCCTTCGGCCGGAAAGGTTATGGCGACTGTCTTTTGGGATTCGCAAGGGATAATCCTCATCGACTATCTGGAAAGGGTAAAACTATTACAGGTGAATATTATTCATCGTTATTGGACCGTTTGAAAACCGAGCTGCAAGAAAAACGCCCGCGATTGGCCACAAGAAAGTCCTTTTCCATCACGACAACGCACCAGCACACACCTCAGCAGTTGTGGTCGCAAAATTAATGGAAATAGGATTCCAACTCGTTTCACATCCCCCCTATTCTCCAGACTTGGCTCCCTCGGACTACTATTTGTTCCCCAATTTGAAGAAATGGCTGGCGGGACAAAGATTTTATTCAAACGAGGAGGTGATTGCAGACACTAATGGATATTTTGCAGACCTATTATTCGGAAGGGATCAACAAACTAGAACATCGTTGGACGAAGTGTATAAGCCTAAAAGGAGACTATGTCGAAAAAATAAAAAAGGTTTACCCCAAAACACATAAGTAGTTTTTATTTTTGCACGGACTTTTCAAACCAGCCTCGTACATATTGTAAATATGCAATAAAAAAAATCGAAATAGACTTGAAAAATGTAAATTTGTTGTTTCACATTACATGATACGAGTACTATACAAATGTAGCAATAAAAAACCCATTTTAAATATTCAACATACAGGGCGGGCGAATGAACTAAATCTAAATATAATATTATACAAAGTAAAAAATAAATATAAATAATAATGTATTTTATTAGTTTACTTAAAGATGAACATATAATAATAATAATAATGTACAGGGTTGATGCAACTAAGTAAGCGGAAATATGCAAATAATGCAAAAGACAGGGTCGCCGTTTAGTTATAAAAAACAATAAACTACTAAATGTTTCTCAAAATTCTCCATTAAAAAGTTTTGTCTTCTATCGTTGTATAAAAATCTATAAATTGAGAAACTCGTTTCCATATCGACTGATGTAATAGGGGCGTTTTTAAAATTATTTAATAGCATAGGATCTAAATCAATAGAATCAGTAAAATCCCCCTTTAAAACATTAGCTACTTGGCTGACAAATTGAAACCCACTATTTTTTTCCATAACATTCCGAAATTTTTGAAAAATTTTGCTCCCAATTTTACCTGCGACATTTTCAAAAGCGACCTCACATTATTTTATTAGTTGAACACTTCGGGTTAATGGCAAATTAGATTCCTCCATTTGAGTTATGGTTTTAGAAACAAAGCTATAATTAGTTTTAAGAAAGGAAAGTTGTTGTTTTATCTCCTTGTTTCTGAATAATCGTTTAAGTTCTGTAAGGGATTGGGAAGATTCGTCTGATAATTCTGCAATTAGACCATCTAGTTAACAGAAGTTGTCGAAATAAAAAAATGTTGCTTCCAACCAAGTGCCCCATCTTGTAATAACAGGCTGAGGTGGAACAGGAGTGTTTGGTAGTTTTTCTTTGTAGAACTGAATCCTTAAAGGCGCTTTAAGGAAGATTTTCTTCATGTTAGAAATTAAGCTATTCACAAGCGGAAAATGATTCCTAATTTCCTCAGCAACCCTATTTAAAGCATGAGCGAGACATGTTACATGTATTAAGTTTGGATAAAAAATTTTCAAATTTTGCCCGGCCTTTATCATGTACGGTGCTGCATCTGACAAAATAAGCAATAAATTATCACCTGGAACAGGCGTAGGAAGAAAAAGCTTCGATAGTTCCTCTTGAACAAATCTGGCCACTGTCAATGCATTTGCTTTTTCTAACTGTTTGGAAGCAATGAGATAAGATTTGGAAAAATATCGTCGCTAAGAACTCCAATCAATAAATGCGCAATATACCGTCCTCTTGAATGGGTGGTTTCATCTGTACGTATGTAAAAATGTTCGTTGCGAATTTTACCTTTAATTTCCTCAATTACCTGTGAATACAAGGAGCTTACGTCGTTTCTCCGTATTGTTGTTTCACCTGGGATATTAATTTTGCAATACTTCTGGAGGAAGGAAGTAAAGTTTTGATTACGTAGCTTCGATAACGGAATGTTTGATGTCATCATTGCACGGCATAGATCTCAGTTAAAGATGTCTTGTTCATTTAACTCTTTATTTTTGTACGTTGGTTGGAAATATTGCATTAATGTGTGTTGTGGCCTATCTCCAGGTTTCGTCTTACTCAATTTGGCAGCAATGTGGCAAGCAGTTTTCACGTGTTGCTCTATTTAAAATTTTTTATCGCATGGTACCTGCAATAAAAAAAAGAAAATTTAATTAAAATCCCAAGGAAAAAATTCGTTAAATAGAAATTTCGTTAAATAGAAAACTAGGTGCTTAGGGCAGGCAAAAATTAAAATTCTGCTTTGTACCTTTTTTATTAGATTACCTAGAAATACATACGTTTACGTACGTATTTCTATTTCGTGGTTTCGTTAAATAGAAATTTTGTTCGTTAAATGGAACAAAAATAACTTGCATTGAAATAGCATCAACGGCAAAATCCTGACAAAAATTTCGTTATGTTTAAATATTAAACGAAAATGAAATACGCTGTATATTCAATAAGTATTCAAAAATTATACTTACAATTTTAACACATGCAGAACAGCAGATTTTTCCCATATCTCTTCTTAGTTCTTTGTATGGTTTAATCCACACTGACACACTACTGGCTTTGGGCATTTCACTGTAGTAAAATACGACTCACAAGATAAAAAGCACAAATCGACGTAACCACTTTAAAAGCACAACCAAAAATGAAATCTAATAAATTAATAGGACAAGTATGCTCTGATGGCCGTCTGGGGTTTACTGACTGGTTTCTACTGACCATAAAATAATAAAATTTATTTGGGGAAAACCACCGGCGCGGCGGCGGCGGCCTAAACATCGACCCTTATTCCGAAAAATAAATGAAAAAACGCCTGCCAAAGACCTACATTATTATAAATCCCTTCAAATATGCTCATATATGCTATTTTTAAAGCATTTATGCAAATATTTAGAAAAATGCATATAATATGCAAAATATGCAATATATGCGCTTTGCATATTTGGGTGTCCTTGCTAATGATCTTTTTATCGGAGAATTCTACCTGAAGTGTAATAAACCACACCCCTTCTTTTCTGTTCCTTGTCTGCCTTTCAAGCAGTGAATATTTCAATAACGTTCGTTTAGTGACTTTTTGTGAGGTTTGCGGGATAATGTCTTCTACAGCATCAAACGAGCCATGCTGCAGAAAGAAATGGTGTATTTAATAGGCCACATGTCTCATCAAATCAGTGGCAGTAAATTACCATCTAATTGTCAAGTTTTACGTAGTTTATTTTATAATATACGTCAAGTGAAACTAAACATCAGAGAAGACTTACAATACAGGTAGTTTTAATTTTTTGGGAGGAAGCCAAGATACCAACCAGACACCTGAAAGATTGTGTTGCAAAATTAAAAGTTTCCTTCCTGCTGGAAATGTGCCTTAGTTCAGCCGATACCTAAAAAAGGCAAGAAGACCTTGCCAAATAACTACCGACCAGTCGCACTGCTTTCAATACTCGTAATATCGAAAGTCATGGAAAAGGCTATCAATCAGCATCTTTTAAAATATCTTGAAGGATTCAATATTATTAGCGATCACCAATATGGCTTTCGTAAACACAGATCAACAGGAGATCTTCTGATTTATGTGACACATGTTTGGAACAACGCACTTGAACACTTTGGAGAATCTCGAGCGGTTGCTCTTGACATATCCAAGGCATTCGACCGTGTTTGGCACGATGGACTGTTGGCTAAGCTTCGCTTTTATGGTATGTCTGAAAAGTTCTGTTTGTGGCTCTCGTATTTCCTCAGAGAGCGTTGTTTACGAGTGGCAGTCGATGGATCAACGCCGGTGTGCCCCAAGGCTCTGGAAAAGACCGGAAACCCAATCTACAGCTTTGCAGATGACAGTACGCCTATCTCTTCATTCACTTTGAAGGCTCGGACATCGGCTATTCAAACGAATATCCGCAGACAGCGGAAAGTCGTTCAATTTAACAAAGACCTGGATGAAATTTTATCTTGGGGTAACAGTAACCAAGTGGAATTTAACGCTACAAAAACCCAGGTAACAGTTTTTTCTAAAAAAGTTAACGTTGCTGAACCCGACATAGTTATGGCAGGACACTCCATTCCTCTAATATCGTCGCTCAATTTGTTGGGCGTCAATTTGGGAGCATGAACATGTCGCAGGGATAGCAAGGAGAGTTTCTCAAAAGTTGAGAATATAACATCACAAGTTATGAAGAATATCGGACAGAATTGTCACATCATCATCCAACTCTCAACAAAGGAGATCATGAAAATCATACAGGTATAGGCGCCCACGATTGTGAACACGAAGAGGATGAAGTAAAGGAATTCTACGAAGATATAGCAAGTTGTATAAGATCAAACCCAGCGAATTACATTATATTTTAATGCAAAATTAGGCAAACAACAGAATGGAGAACCAACTATAGGAAAGTTTGGACTCGGGAACAGAAGAAACGAAAGAGGCAACCTTCTAATCAATTTTACGGAAGAACATAACCCTTATATAATTAATTCGTTCTTTAAGAAAAGCGACAATAAGAAATGGACATGGAGAAGTCCAAACTCTGAAACAAAAAATGAAATAGGACTGTCATTTCCAAGCCACAGAAATATAATACAGGATGTCACAGTGCTGAATAGGTGTACTATAGGGAGCGACCATAGATTCGTGGGGGCTAGAGTATTCATAAATTTGACAACTTTAAGAGCAAAAGCATTTAACAATAGATCGAAATCAGGTTGACACCATTAAATTATCAAAAAAAGAGAACAGATTACCAGCTAAAAACAACATGGAATACTGCTCCCATATTTGGGGCTCCACTCCCAAACATACACTGCATTTGTTGGATTCTCTTCAGAGAAGAGCCATTTGTCTGATTGGAGACCCGGAAGCCCTGACCGACAGCCTTGATTCGCTGGAACATCGAAGAACGGTTGGCGACTTGAGCTTATTCTACAAGTATTTTCATGGAAAGTGTTCGAAGGATGTAGCCCGCTTAATTCCTCCCAGAGCGGTACTTGTTAGAAATACACGTCGCGCTAATACTTCACATCCGTATGGGGTTCTCTTTCCGTGCATTGTTCCTTTCGCCATCAAGTCTTTAGCCTCCATTATCTTTCTTTTTATTAGGTTGTGCGTTTTTTATATTATTGTTGTTCTTATACTTTTTTCTCACGTCCATTATATTCAATATTTCATCCGTCATCCATGATTGTTTCTTTTTCGTTGTATTTTGTTTCAGGTGCTTTTCCATTACTTCTTCCAGTGTTTTTCTCTGATGTGGAGTCATTTTTCTGCCGGTGTCTGATGAGTTCCCAGCTTCTTTATGACTTCTTCTTTGGGTTTGTCGATGTTTTATATTTTTTGTTGTTTGTTCATGTTTTTTACTTTTTTAGTCTAATCTTGATAGTTGTAAGCAACAAATTATGGTCCATAGGTATATCTGCTCCAGGATAGGTTTTTGCAGATTTGATTATATTTCGTTGTCTTCTGTTGATAGTTATATAGTCTATTTGATTTCGGACGATTTGGTTATTTTTTCCATCTACTAGGTAACATACTAAATATAAAAAGAAAAAGTTGTTTCCATGAACTTTTTCGTCGTAGATAATGTGTATCGTGTGCAATATGTAGGAACGCAATGGGTGTGCTGCAACTGATAAATTCAATTTAATTCAGTATATATGGAATTTGCTCATTTTTGGTAGTTAA
>JAHKBH010000336.1:0-30242 GCA_019049505.1 Pachyrhynchus sulphureomaculatus
GCATTGTTTCATTTAATAAATTCCTTGTTGTTCCTTCCGCCGACTCTCAAATTTTCCTTAATTTTGTGGGTTGAAGTATTATTTTTGGTGTTATATATTACTACATATTGCTTGCATTTTTTGCTAATTTCCTTTAGAGTGATAACAGTGCAAATTTCTTTTCGCTAATTATATTTTCTTTTATAAGCAGATAGGTACTAGCTTTTTAAGATTAAGCAAAAATATTTTTTTTTTAAATTTTTATTCCATTTCTTCCTTTTCTTCTTTGAAACGGTTCCCATTTACAATTTTCATCCAAGCATGTTTTACTATTCGGCCTATCTCGGGTACCGGTTAATTACTGTCATAAAGATAATTTTTAAGCCACAAAGCCGATCTAAATGTATTTTTATGCTGTAACCTAAGTTGAAAAATATCTCATCGAACCTAAAAGTCTCAGTAATATTGGTTCAATTGTTTTGCAGATGTTTCACGTCGAACATACAGTGGTGAAATTTGATTTATTGGTTCAGAAACGTATATAAATTAACATATATATATATATATATATATATATATATATATATATATATATATATATATATATATATATATATATATATATATATATATTATGATATTTTAATAATATTACATACATATATATTTGGGAATCACCATTTTTGAAGTTGGTTAAAAAAGAAAATTGGCAAATGAAATAACTCATGTCATATCAAATTACAGCACGTGAAAATTTATTTATTAAGAATAACCTTATCTAAAAGTGAATCCTTACGTTCTCGGCACTCTTCTAAGCGAACCGCTAAACTATTGATCAATCACTACCCGCTGCGTCATTAACGCTTGCTGCCATTTCTTGCGGGATATTTTCTTTTAACTGTATTCAGAAGTAAGGACTGTAAATGTATAGTTGAGTTCTGAGATACGTTTGTAAGAATAATTCCATCGGTGTCAAATCAGGATTATATGCAGGCGAACTTATGTAACTTCTTTTGGAAATCAGTTTGTTCTGGAAAATGCTTGGAATAATTGGCAAAGGGGTGGGTATTTAAAATGCCTGTGGCCTCCTCTTAAAGCAGAAACCAGGTTTTCTGGTATTGACATTTTGTATCCCTATTTTTTGTATTAATATGTCATGTATTTTTGTTAATTATAAGTCATATAATAACATGTATGCTGAAAAGTTTTTGGTCTACTTACTTAAAACACATTTTTTTTTTGCAAAATTCGACTTTATTCATCAATATAGTTTTCTTCAAGACCGATACAATCAGACCAATGCTTTTCTAGCATTTCTATACCTTTCTTGTAGAAGGATTTGTCTTTGCCTTCAAAATAGGCCTCAGTTTCGACGATAACTTCTTCAATGGAGCCAAATCTCTTTCCCGAGAGCATTTTTTGAGGTCTGCGAATAGACAATAGTCGCTGGGGCTAAATCTCAAGAATATGGTGGATGAGGAAGCAATTCGAGCTTCAATTCATGCAATTTTTCCATCGTAATCATTGACTTGTGACACGATGCCTTGTCTTGATGAAAGACTACTTTTTTCTTGTTCATTTGGGGCCGTTTCTTTGCGATTTCTGCCTTTAAACGCACCAATAACTTTATACGAGTATAATATTCGCTATTGATGGTTTTTTCCTTCTCAACGTAGTCAGTGAAAATTATTCCATGCGCATCCCAAAATACAGATTCCAAAACCTGCCGACTGTTGTGTCTTTGGTCGCTTCGGGCGGCTTTCACCAGCTGCTGTCCACGCAGCTGACTGCCAATTTGATTCTGGTGTGTAGTGGTAGATCCATGTTTCATCCATTGTCACATATCGTATGAAAAAATCATTTTTATTGCGCTTCAACAGGTCCAAGCAGCGCTCAGAATCATCAACATGTCGTTGTTTTTGGTCCACTGTGAGCAAACGCGGTACCTATTTCAAATAGAACTTTCTGATGCACAAATGTTCATGCAAAATATGACCAACACCTTTTGATATCTTTAGGGTGTCAGCTGTCTCACGTAAGTTCACTTTACAGTCGTCCAAAATAATTTTGTGGAGTTTTTTGATGTTTTTCAGTGTAACCACCTCATTTGGGCGATCAAAGCGTTCAGCATCATTTGTATCTGTACGACCGCGTTTAAATTCAGCATAACAGTAAATGATGAGTGATTTTCCAGGGGCAGAGTCCCCGTAACAGTGTTTAATCAACACACGAAATTCGATTTTTTTCTATTGTTTTGAAAATATCAAAAGTAGTGTCACTAAAACCACTGTAATTTGTAAACTAATCGTCGAAATGTTATGAAATTTTGACACGTATCCTATGAAGGTTGGTACTTCCTAAAAAAATCATATGGATTTTTTGAAAAGGGCGACATCTATATGTCGGACCAAAAACTTTTCAGCCTACATGTTATATCCTTCTAAATTTTCAACAAGGGCTTTATGTAATAACAAAACTCGAACATTGCGCCCTTTTTTTAAATTTTAAAAATCATTCTAACATATTTGAGACTACTTTTTCTAATCTTTGAAACTTACATTATTAACGTATATTTCCACAAGAAATATCTGCGGTAGCTATTGTACTCGGTAACAGTAATTTCACAGAAGGAAATATAAAACATAAAAGTAATCGAGGTAGCATTGCTATATAAGTTATCGCCATATTTTCAAACGAAATACAACAGAAATACACCAAGAGAATAATTCCTTTATGTAGAGAAACAAAAGGCCACGAAAATAATAGTAATATACAGGGTAGAGATGTTAAAGTACTTTAATACTACTGGTATACTGACTACAATTATATTAATTTCGGATAACACAACTCTACAAAAAAATTTTTTGTTTTTGTCCTAAAATTTATTTTATGATTTTTCTATTCATTATGCTCCAAAATAAAGGAAAAGTACCCATATTCCATATAAAGTTTCCTTTTGTGGTAGTTATGATAATAATACATTTTTTTGAGTTATCGTAGAAATATTAAATAGTTCTGGTATATCTAAAAATACCGCGAAAAAAAATAAACGGGTCGTAACTTTCACACAGTGTCTACAGATGTCACTTAAGTGTTAAACAACAATTGACTGTTTTGTAGAAGACTTAAAGAGGTTAAAATGTCGTCGAGAAAGTGTAAATATGATGCTGATGCATTTTGTTATATATATGGTATATTTATTAAAGTACCATATATAAAATGTTATTTAAACGCATGTGAAAAGCTTTGTGAAGTCTACAAAGCCTATTTCAACTGCCCTGTTCGGAATCTAGACAAGCCCTGGGCTCCACATGTTGTTTGTAGTAATTGCAAAAGATGTTTAGAAGGTAAACAATTTTTAGTAAAAAAAATATAAATATGTTTATTTTTATTTATTTCAGGTTGGTATCGAGGTGAAAAAACGAAGTATGAAATTCGCAGTACCGAGAATTTGGCGAAAGCGTAGTAAATCCAACTAAAAGACGTAGAGGCAAAAATGCGAAACTCAGCGAATAACCTGACCTTGCTTCATCTTCTGTTCTAATCTCACATAGCCGACAACTTCCAGTACCTGAACCTCCTAAAAAATTGTCTCAGTCAAGCTCATCTCAGAGTTCAAATAAAAATATTGAAGATGAAGAATTTGTACTGTCACAGAACCACCGAAACCCCATTTTCTTACCTCAGCAGACTTTAATGACTTAATAAGAGATTTGAATTTGCCGAAGAGTAAGGCAGAGCTTTTAGGTTCTCGTTTGAAGCAATGGAATTTGCTTATTGATGTCAAAACACCAGATCAACGAAGTCGGCATGAGACATTTGCTACGTTCTTCACAAAAGAGGATGGACTTTATTATTGTAACGATATAAGAGGTTTGTTTGAAGCAATTGGGATGCCCTGTGTTCCCAGTGAATGGCGTTTATTTATTGACAGCTCGACGAAAAGCTTGAAAGCCGTTTTATTACATAACGGAAATAAATTTCCATCTCTTTCAGTCGCTCATTCTGTACATCTAAAAGAAAACTATGAAAGTGTTAAAATTTTACTCGAAGCTTTAAAATATCAAGAGTATAAGTGGCAGTTCATTGGAGATATTAAGATGGTAAGATTTTTAATGGGACTACAGGGTGGATATACAAAATATCCGTGTTATTTCTGTTTGTGGGATAGTAGAGCGGATGCTCAACACTATGTTCAACGATCATGGCCACTAAGAACGGAATTTTTGTGTTGAAAAACAAAACGTTAAATGTGAACCTATTGCTGAACCTGAAAATGTATTAATGCCGCCTTTACACATCAAGTTAGGGCTTATGAAACAATTCGTAAAAAAGCTGGATGAAAAATCTGAAGCTTTTACATTTTTAAAAAACTTCTAAAGGCTAAAGCTGGAATTTCTGTTGGTCCACAAATTAAAAAAAATTTTGCCAGTGAAGAATTTCCAAAATTACTTAATAATGCTCAAAAAAAAAAGTTGGAATAGTTTTAAAGCAGTAGTCTCTGGATTTTTAGGGAATAACAAAGTTGAAAATTACCAAGAGCTTGTTGAAAACATGTTAGAAAACTTTAAAACCATGGGTTGCAGAATGTCTCTAAAAGTACATATGCTGCATGCTCATTTAGAGAAACTTGAAAACAACATAGGGGCGTACTCAGAAGAACAAGAAGAATGTTTTTGTCAAGATATTATGAACTTCGAACAACGTTATCGGGGCCAATACAACGAAAATATGATGGGGGATTACATTTGGGATTTAGTGAGAGAAAGTAGTTATGAACACGAAAGAAAAAGTAATAGGGTTCACTTTTAAACTTTTTTCCACTATTTTGTAATTTGATATGATAGTAAAAGTTGATAAAAATCATATATAAATATATTTGTTTCGATTTATCAATAAATAAAAAATTAAACTATGGATTTTCTAAAATACTGTTCAACCGTTCTCCTGGATACAAAAGCAAACTTTTTCAGGCATATATATATTTTTCGTCTAACTGTCGATAAATCTATCGAAATTTCATACCCTCTTATCAAAGTCAAAATTCATGTTGACCTGTATAATTTATTTAATGAAAAAATAGCTTGACAAACGGCAAAACTGTTAACGTTAAACAATACCTGTATAACACTCTATAAGGAGAAATTATAAACCTAAACCAAAAATTATCAAACTAGAAATCAGGGCACAACCACGCGTACTCTTAGAAGTGACGCAACTATGGCTCGCAGAATTGCCGGCTTTCTAGAATCTACACTTATAACACTCTATCTCCTGAAATTCTACGAAATGGTGGAAATTTTGTTAAGAGGCATGACCGTTGGGAAGCGTGGTGGTTGTAACGGCTGTGTTCAAACTTTCAAACAGATGCAAAGAGTCGTATTAAGCTTCGTGAGATTACTCAGATGGGAGGCATCTCACATGAACTCGTATAAAATGAAAAAGCTGAGTGCACGATGGACGCCTCTTTTCTTGACTCCAAACCAAAAGCGTACTAGGAATAACATCTTAAAATCGTGTTTGGAAAAGTTGCAGAGTAATCTAAAGGACTTTTCGCGTCGTTTTGTGACTGCAAACGAAATGTGGATTCTCTATCACATCCCGACAGCAAAATGGTAGTCAAAACAGCGAATTGGCGAAGGTAAATGTGCATTGAAAAAAGTAAAAAAACAGTTTTATTGGCGGGTAAACTGATGGCAGTTGTTTTTTGAGGCTCACGGGTAAACTGATGGCACTTGTTTTTTGAGGCTCACAGGGTATCATCATGATTGACTATTTGGAAAAGGGTAAAAGAGTAACCGGTTCTTATTACGCAACGTTACTGGACCGTTTCTACAGCGAATTGAAGCAGAAGCGGCTAAAATAAGCATGCAAAAAAGAGCTCTTTACAAGGACAATGCGCTTGGACACACAACGGCCATTGCAATGGCAAAAGTACACGAGCTTTGCTCCGAAATAGTTCCCCATCCAACCAAATTCCCAGATTTGGTCCCAAGTGACTTTTTTTGCGTCTCTTAACCTTAAAAATTAATTATGAAGAGAATATCTGTGCTGAAAACGAGTTGCATGCAGAGTTGGAAACAATTTTTTTTTTGAGGGAATAAAAAATTGGAACGCCGCTGGACCAAATGTATTGGGCTCAATGGTCATTATGTTGAGAAATAAATTTTTGTTTTTGTTAGAAAATGTTATTTACCTTATTTAATGTTCCGTACGGAACACTTATAAGATTACTTCGGAGTCTGTCCGTCTGTCTGTCTGTCCGTCTGTCTGTCACACCCGATTTTCTCCGAAAAATAGAAAGTTGAAATTTGGTAATAATTTAGGAATTGATGGCCTCATCAGAGTCATGTAGTTTTGAAAGTTAAATTTTGACTTAAGGGGTTAGTTTTGGGGAGTGAAATCGGAAGTGAAAAAAAAAATTTACTAGATGATCGAGTGTGGTGTCAAATGAAAGCTTGCGAAAATGGGAGTAATTGTATATATATATATATATATATATATATATATATATATATATATATATATATATATATATATATATATATACAGTAGAAGAACCCCGGAGGTAACGTGGGGGGCACCCTCCTCGGATAATCCAGATTTGTTTTTTATTCATTCAAAAAATAAACACCAATACTTTAAACCTATGTATTAACGTTTTCAACATATAAATAGGTACATACATTATAAAACAGTAAAATAGGTATCTATGCGCTTCTGTTTCATATTGCATCTTCTTTTTCTCGCTGCAATGTTTCTCCATCTATTAAGAAGAAGCAAATCCGCTGGGGTTGCCTCCGATTGTTGTTCGATATACCTCAAAGCTTTTTCCATAG
Organism: Pachyrhynchus sulphureomaculatus; assembly: GCA_019049505.1. Lineage (NCBI taxonomy): Eukaryota > Metazoa > Arthropoda > Insecta > Coleoptera > Curculionidae > Pachyrhynchus > Pachyrhynchus sulphureomaculatus. The sequence continues at coordinate 6,819 of JAHKBH010000336.1, forward strand.
AAGCAAAACCTTCTTGATGCGAGATCTTAGTGGGAGACTGTTCATCCACCGCCGCTTCCTCATCGTCATCGTCATCTGATTTTTGGGTTTCCTGAAAGGCATTCGTTATTTCTTCAATACTCAGTTCTTCTCCTAAATCATCTGCTGTAATCCATTCAACAACATCTTCTCTTGTCACATTTTCGAAACCTTTGAATGTTTGCATTAATTCAAATAAACTTTTTCTTTTTCTTCTATCTCTCTGTCAAAATTTGAACAGGACATTTCTCCATGGCTTCTCAATTTCAAAGCTAATTCATTAAATGAAGTATCATCTTCACTGTCATTATAGTCCTCAAAATCAATAACTTTTGATCAAGATTTTTGAATAGTGGTAGTATGCACAGAATCCCAAGCCTGACTTACCCAGTAAATAACATTTTTCAGGGTAACCTTTCTCCTCCCATTGATAATATCCTCCTTTTCTGTATATTCTAACAGATGTTCAAGATATAAACGCCTATAATTTTTTTTAATACTTTCGAGGATGCCTTGATCTATTGGTTGCATTATGCTGGTTACATTTGGAGGAAAAAATTTTACAACAATTTCGCCCACATGAAGTCCTTCTCCAGGGTGAGAGGGGGCATTATCCATTAACAAAATTGCTTTAATAGGAAGACGATTTCTGTTCAAAAATTTAGTCACAGATGGCACGAACTCTTCTTCAAACCAGTTAGTAAATAAGGTCGCATCCATCTATGCGCTCTTCTGACTTTTGTAATAGACTGGTAGGGCTTCGGGTGAGATGTCTTTTAAAGCTCTTGGACGTGCAGACTTGCCAATCACCATCAGTGGGATTTTGTACTTGCCAGATGCATTATAACATACCATTATAGTTAATCTTTCCTTACTTCGTTTGTGCCCAGGAGCTGATTTTTCCTGTCGGGATGCCAATGTTTTTGATGGAAGCATTTTATAATTCAGACCAGTTCCGTCACAGTTGTAAATTTGATCACATGTGTATCCACAATATTCGATTTGCTTTTTAAAGTTCTGCTTAAACTTCTCAATTGATGACACATCAGCAGAAAGTTTTTCACCACATACAGTCAGTTGTCGTACACCGTACCGTTTTTTTTTTTTCCAGTGGTCAAGCCATCCAGAACTGTCGGTAAACTGATCTATCTCTGGGAATTGCCTACTAATCATTATTTGCTTTCTGTTGTAAAATTGGACCTGACAGAGGCACACCTTTTAATCTCTGTTGGTTAAACCACATGAATAAAGCTTCGTTAACCTTTTCATAGTCTCCGGTTTTCGTTGATTTTCTTCCTGAGGACGAGGAGGCTTGATTTATACACCACTCTTCTATTTTTGTGCGGTTTCTTTTCTAATCTCCAACTGTTACCTCAACTACTCCATAATCTCGTGCAACAACTTTATGTGTCTCTCCTGCTTCAATACTTCTGATGGCCTTTAATTTTTTCTTCAATAGGAACGACGATTCTTTTATGCTTGTTTTGCTCCATTATGATACGACAAACAAAAATTCAAACAAAGCAGTTCGTATTAATTACACTTAACTATCAGAACTCCAACCAAATAAATTATGTGAGTATACTCGTACTTCTCCGTAGTAAACGCTATAACGCACCGCATTCACGCAAATTTACATGCTGTAAGAGTCCAAAAGCATAAACAGGGGAACCCCTTACACGGGCCAGGGGGATTCCCTGAAGGCCTCGGCGATTTTAAATGGAAATATGTACATACATATTTTAGAAGCTCGGTTAATAAGCAGCATAGACGCGCGTACCTCGGATAATCAGGTTCTTAGATTGGCTCCGTTAATCCGGAGCTCGGATAATCGCAACTCGGTTAATCGGGGTTCTACTGTGTATATATATATATACATATATATATATATATATATATATATATATATATATATATATATATATATGTATATATAAATATATATATGTTCTCACGGGTGTGAAATGTAGTAGTGGTTTTTCGGGTATCCCGTGTTAGCTTGAAGTCCACGGGATACCCGAAAAACCACTACTACATATATATATATATATATATATATATATATATATATATATATATATATATATACATATATATATACATATATATATATATATATATATATATATATATATATATATATATATATATATATATATATATATATATATATATATATATATATATATATATATATATATATATAATGTAATACTTGCGCACACTTTTCTTTGTATTATTTTTAAAAAATGGCGAAAAATCGCTGTCCTCCCTTATCTCGAAAAGTACTGATCAAAAAATTTTGAAAAAATTCTAGAATATTCTCCACGGGGTGTAGATTGAACGAAAATTATCACGAGTGCATTAACTTTCATAATTTATCTGGTATATAAAAAGCAAAAAATTTCAAGGTCATCAGTTTTCAGTAAAGATCGGAAACAAAATTCTTGAAAACTCATTTAGGGTGTGTTTTGTGAAGTCTCTGATCATTTTATACCTCCGTAACAAAATTTTTTATTTTAAAAGCAATCAAGCAACCGGTTAAGTTCAACTTGCACTTGACCGGTTATTACAAGAATTTTCAATCCACCCTCGTACGATATGCATAAATTTTCAAACGCTGAAGATCCTTGAGCAGACTATTAATCTCAAACATACCTTGTCAGCGTCAAATAAAATAAGTAAACTAATTTTATCACACAACCACAGTAATTTATATTCGCGTACCAACACAATGTATGAATTATTCCCGACTACATGCCCTTTGCAGCCTGAAGTTTTGGGCAGTCTGTTTCGAAATTAAATTCCACGTCCCATTATTCATTTCAGTCACAAATGTTGTCTTATGTTATGTTTGCAGAAAGATATCTCTTGGATAAAATAGCATGTAGCCTCTGATTTTCTCTGCTTTGTAGTCAGGTGGCATGTATATTCATTAGGGGAAACTGGGATAGGTTGAGAAACTTACATCTTTAGTCTATATATACATATATGTATATATATATATATATATATATATATATATATATATATATATATATATATATATATATATATATATATACATATATATATATATATATATATATATATATATATATATATATATATATATATATATATATTAAAAAACGAATCGTTTAATACGAAACAACTAAAAAATAGTATATACATAGAATAATATTTAAAATAGAAGCATATCTTATCAAGTTTTATCTTATTTTGTAAAAAAAATTGTATTTTTTTGCTTGACCCTTCTCTGGTTGATCATAAAAGCAATTTCTTTTAATCTTTGAAGTACAAGAACATCACTTAGAGGGATATCATTTTCTTCTGCCCATCTCATGCACATATTGAAACTTTTAACTGTCTAATCATTCTTCACAGTGTTCTTAACAGTCTAGTTTGTATTAGTATTTAACTCTGAACCTTCATTATCACTCTCGTGTTGTCCATCTGTATCATCTATGTCTTCCAGTGGTGACAAATCTTCATCATTTTCAAGCCAACTACATATTTCCACGTTCGTGAGATTCTGCTCAGTGAGAACATTCAGCATATCTGAAACATCTGTTATATATTTACGAATTAACCAAAAAAATACTAAAAGAAAAATTTCAGGCTTTACCTTTCATTTCTTCATTCGTGAAAAGCAAATTGTGCCGCAATTCACTCAGAGGAATCAGATCTTCTGCGTCATATTCAGTGTCTGGGTTAGTATCTGCCACATAAGCCATAATTTTGTGCCAGCACTTTTTCATCCATGCATTGGCAGATGATTTGTACTCAACAGGTATGTTCACATTTTTAAAAGCCCTTGGATTTTTTGCCTTTTCTATCACTAACAACTTTAAATTTTGTGATCCATCAACATTGCAACATCCTAGAAAGGTAACGCGTTCTTTGTTTATTTTTCGACCTGGTGCGGTCTTTTCCTGAGAACGAACCAGCGTTTTTTTTTTCAGGCAACGTTTTCCAATACAGAGCTGATTCATCTGCATTGCATATTTGAATAGGTTTAATTCATTTATTTTATCAGCGAATAAAGTTAGGAAAGGATCAACGGCACTTTCATCATTGGATAGTTTTTCGAAGCACGCAGACCATGTTTTCTTCTGAAGTTAGAAATCCAGCCTCTGCTAGCTCTAAAATTATCATTCCCGTAGGTTTCAGTGTAAAACTGTTTTGCTTTGCCTGATAAAATTTCGTAGGAAATTGGGACGTGCCTTGATCGTTGCGTACAAAACCATGTATACAAACGAGTTTCCCTTTCTGGATATTCGGCTTTTCGTAAGGTTTTTCTGACGCCAGGACCGGAATCACATTTGGAAATAAATCTAAAAGAAGTTACACGTCTATAGTGAGTGTCCAAAATTATCTTTAAAACAAATCATATATACATACCTTTTGATTTTCCCTTGCTTCTTTTTTATATCCTAAATTGTGGATCATCCTACACTTTTTCGCTTTCACCAAGAACTAGTCTTTCTAATATATCGGACTTTTGTTTTATTGTTAGAGTAATATGTTTTCTTTTACAAGGCATTTTAATATGTAGGTACATACACGTAAAAAAATACCCATACCCATACCACATAAAGTAAAATAGAACGTAGGTATGTTGTACTTGTGACAATAAACAAACAACTACAAAGTCCTTAACCTTTAGACGCGATACGTGATGCGTTGTAGGCAAATCAAAGGCACCTACAGTTTGTGTGAATCCCAGATGTATTAGACTGGAAGTTAGGGGAATCCCCTCACTATCGATTTCAGTTTTCCCATGTAGTTTAAATTAAGTAGATCTCTAAAAACGCAGGTCCGGATTACCTAGTACTATCAAATCCGGATTATAAAGTACACAATGCAATAGAAATGTTTGTCCGGATTATTAAAGAATCCGATTTAATGGAGATCCGGATTATCGAGGCGGCACTGTATATATATATATATATATATATATATATATATATATATATATATATATATATATATATATATATATAGTTAAGAATTTTCGTTGAGTTGGGATGTAAGGCACTCATAAAACAAAAGTTAAATTTGAAATGAAACATATACACAGAGGATTTGTCCAACCTTAAGCTTGATACATTGTACACTTCCTGAGAGAGTATTGAAGTAACAATGAAGAAAGTGTCCTACCAACAGCAGAAAGTGAACAAATTCTCTCCCGAAACAATTAAACTCAAAGGAGAAAGAAAAATTAAAGAAAGACGTACACATGAGTATGAAACAGCCATAAAGAAAGAAACAAGGAAAGACGTTAGAAAATTAATATAAACTTAATAATTAACACCACTGAAGAAAACAAAAATATGAAAGTACTGAAATTCAAGATGTCACAAGATAAAACTAAAATAATAAAATAACGAGATAAAATAGGTAAAATAATAACCGACAGGAAGAAAATAACGGATGAATTAAAGGAATTCTACCCAAAACTCTGTTTCCCGACTATACTAAATCCAAATCAGCAGCAAAAATATATTCTTAACGTTGGCTCGGAAGAAATTCCTGAGATAAGCCGAAGGGAATTGAAAACTGCTTTAACACAGATGAAGAATTAGAAATCTCCAGGTGAAGCTAAAATAAAATCTGAAATATGGAAAATGGTGAGTTTTGTTATATTCTCTGTACAGCTATGTCCTACAGAGAATAAATATGGTTTTTAATCTGTTTCTAATGACAAAAATGTGAGTGTTTTGAAAGTGCTTTGTCTTTTAATGTTTCTAAACTTTTCATTATGATAAAATCCCCTTTTTAGGATAAGAAAATAATAGTGATGAAGACCTGATGTGGTCGAAACGATTATGATAATAAACCAACACCAAATTGACAGAAAATATAATATCTTTGATTGTGTTAGCCGATACTTGTTAGAAATTCATAATAAAATTATATAAAATTACTACATTTTAAATTTCCAATATATTTAAAATAACTTGACAATTGTTTCACTATACAATAGCTTCTTCAGAAGTAAATTAGAATTTACTTCTGAAGAAGCCATTGGTGAAACAATTGTCAAGTCATTTTAATATATTGGAAATTTAAAACATAGTGTTGTTTTTATATAATTTTAGAAAATATAATTTTACCAAAATCAATTTTTTTCTAAATTAATCAAGAACTGTATTTCCAAGAAGAAAAAAACAAAAGGGATATTTAAAACTGGTTCAAGAACGTTTTTAATTTTTATATATATATATATATATATATATATATATATATATATATATATACAATATATATATATATATATATATATATATATATATATATATACATATACATATACATATATATATATATATATATATATATATATATATATATATATATATATATATATACATATACATATACATATATATATATATATATATATATATATATATATATATATATATATATATATATATATATATATATATACGGCAAATTTGGGCGTGATAAGAGATCACACAATTTTCATTTAGCCGCCAATATTTCGGTCCGGATGGAAAGAAGAACAGAGCGTATTCACTGATCGTGTCTGGGACAACTTTAAATTAATGATGTTATCATTAAGTTGTTATAATAAATAAAATTAGTGTAGAACAAGCATAAGATATTAGTCATAATAAGTTAAAAAACTCACATGAGAAGTGCAAAGATTTTATTAGCTTGAATGGCCGTAGGTTATACATACAAAAGTTGTTACATATAAAAGTTGGTTAATCCATAAAATATATAAAATACACATTAAAACACTGTAGACAAAATTCTAAAAAACAAATTTAACACATGGATGTAATTGGGAACCCTGGATGTTGAGAACATCGTTAATTATTTCACTTGTGACCACCACATATGGCCACCGCCATTTAGGAAAAATGACAAGGACGACAGGAGACAGCTGCCCGACAGAGAAAGGGGTTTAGTCAAGAAAACTCAATTAACCAGAATGCGGGGTCGACACCTGGAAGGAACCGATAGAAAAGGAAGTGCAAATATTGGACCCTAAGTGAGAGAGAGGTAGCCAATTGAGCGACCAAACAACCCGGTATGTGGTAGCGGAAGGATAAAACATAACCTAATTATATGTAAATGGTGAGCGAGGGAGCGAGAGAGAGAGAGAGAGTGACAATAATGGGAGCAACGAAGAAGAAGAAGATTATCTAATGAATTAATTATTAATTTATTAATTTCTTGTTGAAATCTGATTGGAGGAAGAGATTGTTGGCAAAAAACCAATGAAGACTGGAGGCACCAGGAAGTGTTAGAGGGGGTGACGCAAGGTGCCTCCAGTCTTCATTGGTTTTTTGCCAACAATCTCTTCCTCCAATCAGATTCCAACAAGAAATTAATAAATTAATAATTAATTCATTAGATAATCTTCTTCTTCGTTGCTCCCATTATTGTCACTCTCTCTCTCGCTCCCTCGCTCACCATTTACTTATAATTAGGTTATGTTTTATCCTTCCGCTACCACATACCGGGTTGTTTTGGTCGCTCAATTGGCTACCTCTCTCTCACTTAGGGTCCAATATTTGCACTTCCTTTTCTATCGGTTCCTTCCAGGTGTCGACCCGCATTCTGGTTAATTGAGTTTTCTTGACTAAACCCCTTATCTCTGTCGGACAGCTGTCTCCTGTCGTCCTTGTCATTTTTCCTAAATGGCGGTGGCCATATGTGGTGGTCACAAGTGAAATAATTAACGATGTTCTCAACATCCAGGGTTCCCAATTACATCCATGTGTTAAATTTGTTTTTTAGAATTTTGTCTACAGTGTTTTAAAGTGTATTTTATATATTTTATGGATTAACCAACTTTTATATGTAACAACTTTTGTATGTATAACCTACGGCCATTCAGGCTAACGAAATCTTTGCACTTCTCATGTGAGTTTTTTAACTTATTATGACTAATATCTTATGCTTGTTCTACACTAATTTTATTTATTATAACAACTTAATGATAACATCATTAATTTAAAGTTGTCCCAGACACGATCAGTGAATACGCTCTGTTCTTCTTTTCAGTTCTGCCCTGAAGAAGGTCCCAATCCAGGACCGAAATATTGGCGGCTTAATGAAAATTGTGTGATCTCTTATCACGCCCAAATTTGCCGAGTTCCCCAACTAAGATTGTATTTTTAATAATTTTGGTAGATACGGCAACTTTTTGCTTTCTTTCTTTATTCTATATATATATATATATATATACATATATATATATATATATATATATATATATATATATATTTACATATATTTATATATATATATATATATATATATATATATATATATATATATATATATTTATATATATATATATATATATATATATATATATATATATATATATATATATATATATATATATATATATATATATATATATATATATGGTGTACAAGTATGAAATGCGGATTTTAGACAACAGATGGTGCACCAATGCAGTTTGTGCTATAAAGATTTGACACTGCGCCATTTTGTTGTGTCATCAACAAATGCCAGGCGCGCACGAGTGATAAATTGGAAAAGTGTGTGCATAGTGTTGTGTTGTTGTGTTCAATATGTCGAAATTTATACCGAACAAAGAGCATTCGCGGACAGCATTAATTTTTTGTTTTCATTTGAAGAAAACTGCTGTTGAATCATACCGATTACTTCGAGAAGCTTATGGTGAATATGCCCCATCGCAAGATACGTGTGAACGATGGTTTCGGCGTTTCAAAAGTGGTGACTTCGATGTTGCAGACAAGGAACGTGGAAAACCGCCAAAAAACACGAAGATGTGGAATTGCAAGCATTGTTGGACGAATATGATTTTCAAACACAAAAACAACTCGCCGAGCAATTGGGCGTTAGTCAACAAGCTTCCAATCGGTTACGAGAGATGGAAAAGATTCAGAAGCCGGTAGATGGGTACCACATGAGTTGAACGACAGGCAAATGGAAAAGCGCAGAAACACGTGTGACATTTTGCTCGCTCGGTACAAAAGGAAGTCGTTTTTGCATCGTATAGTTACAGGGGATGAAAAGTGGATTTATTTTGAGAATCCCAAGCACAAAAAATCATGGGCAGACCCAGGCGCACCATCCACATCGACCACAAGATCGAATCGCTTTGTCAGAAAGACGATGCTCTGTGTTTGGTGGGACCAGAAGGGCTTGGTCTATTATGAGCTGTTAAAACCTAGGGAAACGGTTAGTACTAAACGTTACTAACCACAATTGACCGATTTGAACCGTTCGCTGCTTGAAAAAAGGCCAGAATACCGAAAGAGGCAACAGATAGTCATTTTTTTTTCTTCATAACAATGCTCCATCACATACGGCAAAACCAGTTCGCGACACGTTGGAAGCACTCAGCTGGGAAGTTCTACCCAATGCGGCTTACTTACCAGACTTGGCTCCTTCCGATTACCACTCGTTTGCATCGATGGGTTACTCATTTGCTGAGCAGCACTTTGGTTCGTACGAAGATGTGAAAAAATGGCTCGATGAATGGTTCGCAGCAAAAGGGGAAGATTTTTACTGGCGTGGTATTCACAAATTGTCCGAAAGATGGGAAAAATGTATAAAAGCGATGGAGGCTTTGAATAAAGCACTTTTTATCATTCTTCCGAATTCATTATATATATATATATATATATATATATATATATATATATATATATATATATATATATATATATATACATATATATATATATATATATATATATATATATATATATATATATATATATATATATATGTTAATTTATTTCCTTTTTTAACCCTTGTTATTTTTATTTAATTACATGATTTTTCTATTATTGGGTATTTAGGTTCGGTAATTAAACGATTATTTATTTTTTTTTTTTTTGGGTTGACGTTTCGCCCAATTTTTTGGGCATTTTCAAAGCTTCTATTTTATCTATCTTGAATGTGTACACGTCAGTGTGTTACTGCGAACACACTGACGTGTACACATTCAAGATATGTCAAATAGGAGCCTTGAAAATGTCCAAAAAATTGGGCGAAACGTAAACCAAAAAAAAAATTAAATAAATAATAGTTTCATTACCGAACCTAAATACCCAATAATACAAAAATCAAGTTTTTGATATATATATATATATATATATATAATATATAATATATATATATATATATATATATATATATATATATATACGTATACAACTTAAAATATCGTAAAATTTCTATCAAATATATTAAAAAATGCTTTATCTGAAATTACTTACGACATGAAGGATACCTTCTCCTTTGTCAATACCATAGATAATTTTAAATTACCAGAAGATTATGGATTACTTTCCTTGGACGTGGTCTCCTTGTTTACCAACATACCTGTTGAATTAGTTGTTGAGATTTTGGAAGACAGATGGATGTTCATCGAAGAACACACTTCATTACCAAAGAAAAATTTTTTAAAACTTATTAATTTTATTTTTCAATTTACTTACTTCGGATTCAATGACAAATTTTATGGACAAATATTCGGAACTCCATTGGGATCACACATTAGTCTAGTTCTAGCCAACATATTTTTGGACCATCTACTGCATCTTGTATTACCACAATGACCTTTTAAAATACCTATCTATAAATATGTGGATGACATCATTTGTTCTGTACCAGCCAACGGTACCCAACAAATTTTAAACACTTTCAGTTCATTTCATAACCACCTGAAGTTTACCATTCAGCTGGAAAAAAACCACAGTGTTCCATTTCTAGATACCCAAGTCATTAGGACTGAAGACAGTAAAATTATTTTGAATTGGTATCAAAAACCAACTGCGTCCAATAGATTCATAAACTATTTTTCAAACTACCTCACAAATCAAAAATACAAAACTGTTATAGCTTTGAAAAACAGAGTGGTACATATTAGCCATGAAAGTTTCCTACAAGCCAATCTGGAGAAGCTATACCAAATCTTTTTAAAGAAGGGGTATCCCAAACTTATCTTAAAAAAACTCAATAATTTTGATGGCTCTACAGAAAACAATCACAATTAAATCAAATACAAAAAACTACCGTTTGTACGTGGGTTGACAGACTCTGTGGTCTCCATTTTTAAAGGATTCCCGCACATAAAAATAACCAAATACAACAGTCTCAGCAACCATACGTTGTTTACCTGTCTCAAACCGAAAGCTCTAATACTTTATAATACAAATGTTGTCAATAGGTTGTGATGTCTAGACTGTCAGTCTTACTATGTCGGACAGACATTACAATGGCTGAAGCAGAGATTAATACAACATAAAAGTGATTGTCATTTGGAAAAGAGATCATGTGCCGTAATGGATCACCATTTGAAAACGGGACATCAATTTGATTTTGTAAATGTAAAAATATTGGAAAAAGAAAATGATTATAGGGATCGGTTGTTTCTTGAAATGTGTCACATTAACAAACATGAAGACTGTGTTAATTTCAAGTCAGACACCAATAGTTTAAGCAACATCTATTGTAATATTTTAGACAAATAAAAAAATTTTTACTAATACTCCAAACCACTGTATACACGGTTTTGTTGCCTGTTATTTAAAAATTTTGTTTCTTTTATAGTAGAAGTTTAAGGAAAGTTACTGTTATCCGCTTGATTGTTGGTTACATGTCGGTATTGTTTTCTTGCTTTACATGTGCTCTTTTATTTTTATGAAATGTAGAGTGTGGCGGTGTTTCTAGTACTGTGCAGCCATACTGACTAACTTTGGACTAAAGGTAAACCTTAGATAACTATTAATTTTTGTATTTACTGACACATTGTAAAAATTTTTGTAATTTACAGTGCTAACCTGATGAAGTTGCAATATAGCAGCGAAAATATTGAGTCAACAGCAATTGAGTTTTAATTAGTAACAGACCGCATATTCCAAATTCCTTATATACACAATATATATATATATATATATATATATATATATATATATATATATATATATATATATATATATATACGAGTATATATATATATATATATATATATATATAATATATATATATATATATATATATATATATATATATATATATATATATATTGTGTTTTTAAAAAATCTCTCTTTTTTTTTTATGGGTCTAGCACCCGTGCTGTAGGGAGGTCCCTAAAGTGCTACAGGAGCGGCACCTGTGCGGAAAAAGCGATTCCCGTTGCTCTTGAATCGCTGTAAAATTGTACTCGGTGGGAAACACAGTCCTGGGCAAATTATTCCAAAGGGATAATGTTCTCCATATAAAAGACTGCTTGAAAAGCGTTATACAAGGAGTAACAAGCTGAACCTCATACGGATGTGAAGTTTCAGCGCGACATGTATTTCTAACATTCACCGCTCTGTGAGGAATTAAGCGGGCCACATTCTCCGAACACTTTCCATAGAAATACTTGTAGAATAGGCTCAAGTCGCCAACCGTTCTTCGATGTTCCATCGAGTCAAGGCCGCTGGTCAGTTCCGGGTCTCCAATCAGACGAGCAGCTCTTCTCTGAACAGAATCCAACAAATGCAGTGTATGTTTGGGAGCGGAGCCCCAAACATGGGAGCAGTATTCAATAATTGGTCGAATTGGAGCTTCGTAAAGAATTAAGAGTTGTTGTGTAGTGTAAAGCTTTTTGGTTCGAAAAAATATTCTCAACTTTTGAGAAGCTCTCCTTGCTATGCCTGCAACATGCTCATGCCAGGACATATTTGCTCCCAAATTAACGCCCAACAAATTGAGTGACGATGTTAGAGGAATAGAGTGCCCCGCCATAACTACGTCGGGTTCAGCAACGTTAACTTTTTTAGAAAAAACTGCCGCCTGAGTTTTGTAGCGTTAAATTCCACTTGGTTACTGTCACCCCAAGATAGAATTTCTTCCAGGTGTTTGTTAAGTTAAACAACTTCCCGATCTCTGCGGACACTCGCCTGAGCAGCCGATATCCGAGTGTTCAAAGTGAATGAAGAGATAAGCGTACTGTCATCTGCAAAGCTGTAGATTGGATTTCCGGTCTTTTCCAGCAGATCGTTAATGTAAATGAGAAAGAGAATAGGAGATAGTATGGAGCGTTGGGGCACACCGGCGTTGATAGTAAAGGTATTAGAAAGAAATCTGTCGACCGCCACTCGTAAAGAACGCTCACTGAGGAAACATGAGAGCCACAAACATAACTTTTCAGACATACCATAAGAGCGTAGCTTAGCCAACAGTCCATCGTGCCAAACACGGTCGAATGCCTTGGATATATCAAGAGCAACCGCTCGAGATTCTCCAAAGTGTTCAATTGCGTTGCTCCAAACATGTGTTACATAAGTCAGAAGATCTCCTGTTGATCTATGTTTACGAAAGCCATTTTGGTGATCGCTAATAATGTTGAAATCTTCAAGATATTTTAGAAAATGTCTATTAATTTTAGAAGATGTCTATTAATAAGAGAAGTACGCGTATTAAAAAAAATACATATCGACCGATTTAAGGAACTGACTAAATTATTATTTGTTTTATTTATAACCTGTTTTTTTAAAAAAGCACCAAATTCCAAAAACATCTACCGAAATATTTCATTTTTGTCAGGAGAATTTTCTTTTATTCAACAGATTTTTTTCAGACGATGTGAAACATCATAGAATATCTATGCAACGTTACCATTTTTGACTGAGAAACCAGCACATTTTCCCGACTTCTCCCTCATTATTCATTAAAACGGAAAAAGCACTTTGCTACAAAACGATGAAAAAATAAATCCTCTTGATAGTAAGTTACACCACTAAATCTAAACTAATTAAATTAGCTGAATAGAAAGTCAATCTAAAGCTTTATCCCTTAAACTGACTCCTGCTAAAACATAATGCAATTCAAATAAGCCTTTATAAAGCCACATCCTGCGACGGCCCTTAAAGCTCGCTAGTCAACTCATTTTGCGACCACGGAAGCCCCTCGATTCCAGCGAAGTCTCGATAGAGATGAGAAAACTATCGAGATTTTTGCAATATTCTAAAGTTTGTCTTTTAATATCCGACATCATAGAACCCTGTTCATACATACAAAAAACATTTCATTCTATTAAAATTTGTCATTACGATATACAGTCTTTCCAGTAAGAACGTAACCGCTCGGATTCTTGAAAAATTGTGTCTCGAGACCTTTTTTGCCATTAATGTATTCTTTGGTTCAACAATGGCGCAATTACTGTAGTAAGTTGTCCAATCGCCTTCTGCATCAATAGTCGCCAGACATCTTCGACGAGATTTTCTGCATACTAACGGCAATGATCCCCAAATTTTTTCGAATCTCGCAAGATAACTAAGACATAGTCCGTGTTCCCAGCTTTCTCTTTACAAGGGTACGTTTTCAGTAGGGTTGGCGTCCGGCGATTGCGAGGGCCGCTCTGGTATCTTATTGTGGGCCCAAGCGAACCGCTTCCCGACATGATTTTTCGCCCAGTAAAGGTTTGTCCAACGTGTTTCGAAATTTGACATCATCAGCATGAAGATGTTGCCGAATGGTCTCACAGGACACATTCAAACCCGATTTTCTTAATTTTACCGCACCTTGATGCAGCATCGATTTCGGGTCCCGTAAAAACAAAAGCAACGATTCGTTTTTCGACCTTCGGAGTGACTTTGCAAGCCCGTGACATTTTTCTTCTCGTTAAAACGATTTACCTACTTCTTCACAAATGATACCGACTTTTTAATATATTTAGCGGCAGCAGAATGTGTCATTTTTAGGCCCCTTTGGATGGGAACAAAGAAAGACTGCCTCAAACCGACGCACAAACAAGTGGCTCATTTTGGATTTTACATGATTTCGATGAAAGCTCGGACTCGACTGATACTAATTATTAAAATGCGTCGTAGGCAAAGGTTCCCTCTCCCGTTTTTTTTTTGAATTGTCAGAATAGCATCTACCAAAAATGAATTATCGCGGACACATAATTACTTGACAGACGGTATGTTATGGATAAACCCCTGAATTTTGCGGAACGGAATAGTAGAATTATAAGAAGTCACTCAATTTTAACCCAATATATTTGCACGGCGTTCCTTAAGACCTCTTTTATTTAAACTAGAAAAATTATCATTGACAATACTTATCACTTCAGCATCCGATTTTTTTTTCAGATAGCCATTTTTTTAAATTTGGGAAGAGAAAAAGTTAGGCAGACCTAAATTTGGAGACTAGGTTAAATTAGGAATCAAGTAGTGTGAGCCCGAAACTGTCGAATAGTTTTTCGACCAGCCAGTTTCTTCTCCAAATCTTAAGCTATATCTATTTGTCTTGAATAACAGCCGAGTTTCCTGAGATGAATTCAATCAATTGTAAAAATTAATTGTCAGAGTAATTCTTGACAACTTTCATTTAATTTCCTGTAAATTGTGATCATAATAATGGCACATGTTGATAATATTTTGCTAAAAATACTACTCGTAGTTGCCCGTTGGTCTACAAGCATCTTCCTTACTGTGGCAAAATTTGACGACATTGTTCCTTAAACATGCTCAAAATAAAACTAAGTATCGGTCAGTCAATAAGTTTTGAAAACGATACCTATGTAGCACCACTTGAACCAAACATTGAACACCATTTTGAAGCTTCATCTGTCATATGAACACATTCTAAATTTCAAGTCGGTCTGTCAAGTCATTCATTGTTTATCAGCAAGGACTCTACTGCTTTATTTTCAACGGTTCATAGATGGAGTCTAGAGTTTATACGTGGTCATATAAGCGTCATTGATGATCCACGTTCAGGACGTCCAAAAACTGCTGAATAAACTGTTGTGCAAGTACAAGATGTGGTGTGGATGAAAAGACCGTCGATTAACCGTGGATGATTTAGCTGAGGCTATATGCATTTCACATGGATCAGTTCATGTTTATGTCATGTTTTAGATATGAGAAAGCTATTCACAAGATGGGCGCCGCATTTGCTAACATCGGAACGAAAATGCAGTCGAGAGAAACTTTCTAAACAACATTTACCAGTATGATCCTGAACTGCGACAACAAACCACACAGTGGACTGAGCTCGGTTGTTCAGCTCCAAAGCAGTCAAAGTGGTTAAAGTCGACCAAAAAAATTATGGTAACAGTTTTTTGTGATGCAAAAGGAATTTTATTAACTGATTACCTTCAAACCGTAAAACAATCACAGGAGAGTATTATTGCAACCTTTTTGATCAGCTGGATGAGAAAATTCGTGAGAAAAGACCAGGTTTGCAGAAGAAAAAATTATCTTTTATCATGTCAATGCACCTGCTCACAGAGGTGCTTTGGCAACCACAAAACTGGTCGGAATAAAGTACGAATTGTTGGAACATCCACCCTAGTCGCCAGATCTGGCTCTGTTCCCAAACCTCAAGAAATGTGGGAACCGTTTTTTGGAAAAATGATGAGGTAATAGCACCCGTTGGTGGATATGGAAAACCACTTTAGCGATGGGGTAAATGAATTGGAAAATCGCTGGAAAAGATGTATGGAGCTTAAGGGAGATTATACTGACGAATAAATGCATGTCGACTCATTAATTTATCTTATTTAATTTCCTAAAGTCGAGAAATTTGCACATGCAAAATGACCAACAAAGATCCCATGTATGCTATATTCCATGCCTTTCCTCCTACGACTATAGTTTCTGAGCCTATACTCTTCATCAGGTAGGCTTTAGGCAACGGTATCGATCGTGAAGATCCGAGTACCGTGGAGAGTCAAGTTGGAATGACTCTCACTGGCTTTTTTTTTTTTGTCAAGGAGAAATCCGCCTTATGGATTCTGGAGCAGTTTGCGTCACCATAAGGGTGACCAGAGTGCTCCAGTTATGTGGGCTCTCCAACCTGAAGGGTTGGCATACCCACTAAAACTCCTTGTGAGCCGGGAAAACCCTTTTACTCCTTTTACATGTCTGAGCTTTTAATATCTAGATTGTTTGATGAAGTTTAACACTAGGCTAATTCACTCACTAACACTAATGTTAATTTCACTCACTAGAACTTAACCTACCTTATCCTAACCTAACCCTAAACTAACCTACTTCCTCAACGATGGAGTGTTGTGTACAATGATAGTATATTTATTCTATTCAGAAGGAGTGGGCTCAACTAACCTACGGCCTTAAGATAAAGTCGAGGTTTGTTGTCTGTCTTTGTTAGTCTGGTGGTAAGATGTCAGTCGGTTGCAAATATCTACCCGCGACATTCACATTGCCACTGAAAGTGTTTTCGCAATCTCTGGGTTAGAATGAACTGCGGCTTTCTCAAGGAAGCGAAGCTGGGAAACACGAGTGAAAGAAATCTTTAATCATGGGTATATCAAAACTCATCTCACTGGCTTATAGCAATCATGGTACCTTAAATAAACGAGATACTACTCGTTGGGAAGATACAGACCCTTGCGCCATCTGTTGAGATTTTCGAACTTCGAAAAATTGCTCAACTATGTAAACCTAACATTGTCAGGAAGGATAAACTAAATCGATATTCCGAAATAAAATTTCGGAATATGATTTGTTACTTGATATTGGTCCATGCATTCATGGGATCTTTAATCATGGGTATATCAAACTCATCTCACTGGCTTATAGCATCATGGTACCTTAAAATAAACATACTACTCGTTGGGAAGATACAGACCCTTGCGCCATCTGTTGAGATTTTCGAACTTACGAAAAATTGCTCAACTATGTAAACCTAACATTGTGGATAAATAAATCGATATTCGAAATAAAATTTCGGATTATGGTTTGTTACTTGATTGGTCCATGCATCATGGGATCTTTGTTGGTCATTTTGCATGTGCAAATTTCTCACTTTATGTTGTAGTGACCAATCAAGTCACAAACCATATTTCGAAATTTTTTTTCGGAATATAGATTTATTTGATTTCCGCTTTTCAAAACATACTGATCTACATAAAAATAAAATTTTTCCTGCAATTGTTACTACACATATTTGAATATTGAGTGTGTATCGATAGTTATAGAACATTCCTAAACCCTGCTCTCTCCCAGTCCTTTTTATTTTGTCTGAGCAATAGATAAAATACTTGTCTGAGGACGGCCGTAATGGCAGAATTACGTAACAGTCAATCAATGTAAAGGAGAAAAAATTCAGAGAGAAATGGTCTTTGTCCTGCTAGTGATGCAGTGAGGCAATAAGCCTTTTGTGGTTTAGAATTCTGGAGTTGAATCATAAAACTAAAAAAAAATATTAGAGGTTGATACAAAGAACATAGACAGCAATTACTACAAATAACGAATTAAAATTAATTTTTTTGGTAGAAAAAATAGTCCAGATCTAGTTTATATTACATATAGTGTTCAACGTAAACTTACGGTAAAGTTTACCATCGACCAGCAACCAGTATGTATTGATAATGTCAGATGAGATTTTGGTGAAACTTCTGCCACTCAACAGCAAACAACACTAATCAACGGTAATGCATACCAGCTACATCTCTACACTGCCTCGCTACATAGGCGCCATTTAAATTTAGGCATTTATAATATCGTTTGATCAGTTTTGTAATCCCTTCTTCATAAAATTTTGCCGCCTGGAAGGAATCGTAGCCACTCTGCCACTCTGTCACAGAATCTTTGAAGAAGTTGTTCATCGTCATTAAAGCGCATTGAACAAAGTCATTTGTTCATATGCATGAACAGGTAAAAATCGCTGAAGGCAAATCTGAACTTTAACGGTGGATGCCTTGTCGTTTTTTTATTGTTTCACAATAGACTTGGGAATTGTTAATGGTTCCATGGCCCATAAACTTGACTGGCATTAGATTTACTTTCACAGTTTGCCGTAACCTTTCTGGCTGACAATATTCGCCGGGCTTTCTTTGGTTTGTTCGGTGAGCCGTGTGATCCCAAACCATTGATTTTGTTTTGCCTCAGCGTTTTATGTATGAGATTCATGTTCTCATCCCGGGTCACAATTCTGTTTAGAAAGAGCGTGTGATAAAGTGAAAAGAACAATCTAAGGCTGAACTCATTCCTTGTGTTTTGTGATTCTCGGAAAGAATTTTTGGTATACGGTACGGTAGCCTAACTTTTCTGTGACAACTTCGTATATCTGAGGATTTTTGAGATAAAAATTGCTCAAAATTTCTGATAAAGTGAACTGTCGGTTTTTTCACGACTGTTTTAGTAATATAACAAAAAAGGAAAGTTTTGTATGTTTGTTTTTGTTTGTCGGAGGTTATCTCTGAAACTACTAATCAATTTTAAAATAAATCTTTTACTGGTATGTAACCCTGACTTTTAGGAAGGATATAGGCTATATTTTAGGGTAGGATAAAAAAATGTTATAGATAAATAATAAATATATAATTTGTGATTCTAATATAGGCAGCCAAGTATACAATGGATTGTATATTTGGTGTCAACCTTAATCCTCCGCCATCTATATATTAGCGTAGTCCAAGTTTTCGAAATGAGTGGTTTTTCATATCCAATATCCTCATTTTCTCACAAAATCATACTATAACAGCACTCCTGTATACATGCTATGTAGTTATATTTAAATGTCCCATGGATTTCCTTATGGGGCCTCAAATCTGCATTTTTGGACCCATACTCCGTGAATGTACGCATGCGCAGGTGGTGAGACACTGTTGCCGTGCAAGCTCGCGTGAAGATAGTAGTTTTTTTTCGGGCTATCTAGGGTTATTGTAGTGTTTAATGGGAATGAGTAGAGGTCAAAAGGACGTTATGACTACAGTGTCGCACACTCTGTGTGAAGATAGTATGTTTTTTGGCGGTCGGCTGAAGATGTTCATCTGTCCGTCGAGGTGTAGTGAGTGTGGTGATCTGTTGAGTGTAGTCAAACTGGCGTTAACGTTGGTTTACCACAAAGGGTCCTTATTATGGTGGATGAGATTTTCTAGATTCGGGTTAAAAAGTCTTATTATGACAAAGAGGTTTATTGTTCGAACTATGCTTGGTTATAGTTGAGTTTTTAATGAGGTAGGAGCCAGTATGATAAAAGGCGTTATGATTGAAGTTAGTATTAGGTTCTTCTGGCGATAAAAAGGTATGTCAAAAAGATAGTTATTAGAAGAGGATTAATGGGTTGTTTTTTGAAAGAACAAAAGAGCTGGTTAAAAAGCTGCATTAAGAGGAAGGGATGTGTGGCGTGTGTATTTGTGGAAAAAGGCGTTATTGAAGTTAGTGCATGTTTGTGGGTTTTATATAAAAGAAGTTCGATGAAGAACTAGGCCTAGAAGAAAGTGTTTTTTATTATTTAAAAAAGTTGTCAAAAAAGCCTAATATGGGTTTTACTTTTCATTAAAAAGTAGTTGAGAAAGGCCTTTTATATTGTTTAAAAAGATGTCGAAAAAAAATTACGAAGATAGCTTTAGTAGGCTTAAGACTACGAGGATAGGGGGGCGGCGGCTAGAATAGACAAAAAACCAAAAATAATCTGTTTCGTTATGACACCCGGGGAAAGACTCTTAATATGGACGAATAGAGAAATATTTTAAATTATCTTAAAACTATATTTTAGGCTTACTGTTTTTTTGTCTACAGTATACGCTAGTATGTATATAATATATATAATATATAGAATATATATATATATATATAATATATATATATATATATATTATATATATATATATATATGGAATATTTCACGTCAACAGGATACCCGTGTGACCAGAACTGAGTATAAAAATTGACATCAGAGTCCACATAAAGCATCTTCGAAAACTCTTGACTAACAAAGTTTTAATTCCAGACAGAATAAAACATAATTATGTCAATATTTCACCCTCAACACCTATTTTTTCACCTTTACAAGAGGTGAGAACATATGAAGTTTTAAAATCGACCCTTAAAAATATAATTAGAAGCATAAACCTTAAGTTTTCCATTCTCCAATCTGTAGAACTAAATTTTTTTACAATTCTGATAATTAATCACCCCCCAATCTCAGTTATCATCCCTTATAAGGGTGCAAAATCAAAAACTAACTATAGAAATAAATTTGGTATTCCTTGGAAAACCCCTAAGTATGAATCTTTTTCAAAACAATCTCTTTGATTTTATTCGTTTTTTTGATACAAAAATACATCTTTTTTTGTTTAAACATTATGAATTTAGCCGCCATAAATTGCTTCCGCCATATTGAATTTTTTTTTAAAAGGCCAGGTAGCATTCGAAAGTAGACACTTTAAACAAAAATTTTGAGCCATTACACATATGTGGGCGTCGTCTGGTGTTCCTGTTGACGTGAAACGTCCCCCTATATACATATACACACAACATAATATATAAATATTATATAATATACTATATATATATATATATATATATATATATATATATATATATAGAATATCTATATAGTTTAAAGTATCCTTGTATTTTAGTTCCCAGTTTACAAGATTAAATCGTAATTTACGCCGTTTTTTTACTTCACTTATATATAGTTAAGTACAACCGTTTTCTTTTATGTTGTCTGGACGCGAATTACTGGACCAGACATTATTGATGATCGTCAACTTGATGATGATGATCGTCTGACAGAAGGGCAGACTTAAGAATATCGTATGTAGGAATAAAAAGCCAAATTTAATGGTTGAATCAAGTAGGCCCGATACGTCCGCTGCTTCGAGATATTTCTTTCAGAATGGCGGTTGGTTTTATATAAAATTGGTATTAAGAAGTTTTTTTTTTTAAGTATATTCCAGCTTTTCCTTTTACAAGTTTTCACAACGAACAGATTGAAAATATATTTTTAAGTATAATTTGAAGGAATTAAAAAATTGAAAAAAGTTTAAAAACTAAATGTTCTGAAAACTGTTAAATGAACGTTTATTATCGTCATGTGCAATATCGCATACAGCAGATGAGTCTAGTTTAACACGCCTAGTTGTGACAAGTAGGAAATATACGAGGTTCTAGACAACAGATGGTGCACAAATTGCAGTTTGTGCTATAAAGATTTGACACTCAGGAGATAGGAACTGCGCCATTTTGTTGTTTCATCAAACAAGTGTCAACTCGCACGATAGTTAAATTGAAAAATGTGTGCCATAGTGTTTGGTTGTTGGTTCATATGTCGAAAATTTATATCGAACAAAGCGCATTCGCTGACAGCATTAATTTTTTGTTTTCATTTGAGAAAAGTGCTGTTAAATCATACCGATTACTTCGAGAAGCTTATGGTGAACATGCTCTATCGCAAGATACGTGTTGAACGATGGTTTCGGCGTTTCAAAAGTGGAGACTTCGATGTTGCAGACAAGGAACGTGGAAAACCGCCAAAAAATACGAAGATGTGGAGTCGCAAGCATTGTTGGACGAAGATGATTCGCAAACACAAAAAACAACTCGCAGAGCAATTGGACGTTAGTCAACAAGCTGTTTCCAATCGGCTACGAGAGATGGGAAAGATTCAGAAGACCGGTAGATGGGTACCACAGAGTTGAACGACTGGCAAATAGAAAAGCGTTAAAAACACGTGTGACATTTTGCTCGCTCGGTACAAAACGAAGTCGTTTTTGCATCGTATAGTTTACAGGGGATAAAAAAGTGGATTTATTTTGAGAATCCCAAGCGCAAAAAATCATGGGTAGACCAGGAGCAACCATCCACATCGACCGCAAGACCGAATCGCTTTGGCAGAAAGACGATGCTCTGTGTTTGGTGGGATTAGAGGGGCGTAGCCTATTATGAGCTATTAAAACCTGGAGAAACGGTTAATACTAAATGTTACCAACAACGATTGAAACCGTTCGCTGCTTGAAAAAAGGCCCAGAATACCGAAAGAGGCAACACAAAGTCATTTTTCTTCATGACAATGCTCCATACATACGGCAAAACCAATTCGCGACACGTCGGAAGCACTCAGCTGGGTTGTTCTACCCCATGCGGCTTATCACCAGACTTGGCTCCTTCCGATTACCACTTGTTTGCATCGACGGGTCACGCACTTGCTGAGCAGCGCTTTGGCTCGTACGAAGATGTGAAAAAATAGCTCGATGAATGGTTCACAGCAAAAGGGAAGATTTTTTACTGCGTGGTATTCACAAATTGCCCGAAAGATGGGAAAAATGTGTAACAAGCGATGGAGCATACTTTGAAATAAAGCACTTCTTATCATTCTTCCGAATTTAACATGTTTTTTTAGAAAAAAAATCCGCATTTCATACTTGTACACCTGGTATCTGTTACTGATGAGAGATCATTTTCATCACATATTGATAAAGTGCAAAATTCAGAACAATCTTAATCGTAACGGTGGTTTTTACCTCTCACCACTCTGGAACAAATCACACATGAAGTTCCGCCTCTCTCGTCCCCCACCTGGTAAACTGATATAAACAGCATGTGCAAGCGGAATTAAATCGGTTTCGTGCTAGACTCCGAAGAAGTCATTTTAGAACAAGCT
>JAHKBH010003385.1:0-26395 GCA_019049505.1 Pachyrhynchus sulphureomaculatus
CGTACTAATGGATGGATGGACAGACAGACAGACAGACAGGTTGCATTTTATATATATTATAGATATAGATTATTATTGTTATATAACACGTAAATCGGATAAGTGGTTCTCGCGTGATAACCGCACTAATGAACGGACAGACAGACAGAGAGACATTGCATTTTATATACATTATAGATTATACATATTCTCTGCTACATGATATTGTTCCATATTTAATGGTTTAGGCTGTGTATTGCAAGAGAATGCGCTAGCGGCAAACTTTTTTCTCGACTTCATTCACTATTATCGTCACTGCTCATTCCTTATGCTACCTATCGTAATAAAATACAGCCTATAACCTGGCCAGAGAACATATGTATGTTTTAAAAAAAGTAGGTAAATCGGATAAATGGTTCTCCAGTGATAAGCGCACTAACAGACGGACAGACAGACAGACAGACAGACAGAGAGACGTTGCATTTTATATATATTACAGATGTAATAAAATATATATCTATAACCTGGTCAGAGAACATATGTATGAATTTAAAAAATCACGTAAATCGGATAAGTGGTTCTCGAGGGATGAGCGCACTAACGGACAGACAGACAGAGAGACGTTGCATTTTATATATATTATAGATATAGATTATTATTATTATTATTACAAAAGGTTCTTCTTTCTCACATTTGATCAATGTGGTTCTATGTTTGGCTGACGGGCCAAAACCAAGTCAGCACAAACGCTATTACCATTCCGTATTAAGGAATGATCTGACAATGTTACATGTTTTCAAAATCACTGACTTCTGAATGTTTCTGTGTATGTCTGTGTTGAATCCTAATTGCACTAAATGTGGTGTGAATGTTATTGGTGTAAGGCCTGTGGCTGATATAATGAGGGGGACAATGATGACGTTTTCTTGTCTCCATAGCCTTTTTATTTCCGTTGCAAGGTCTGTGTATTTGAAATTTTTTCTGTGTATTTCGTTTGGATGTTTGTGTCGTTGGGGACAGCTATGTCAATTAGATAGGTGACTTTTCCTTTTTTACAATGAAAAGTAATATCGGGTCTATTAGCGGAGACTGTTTTATCTGTATGGATACCGATGTCCCAGTAGAGCTTGTAATCTTCATTTTCAAGTATGGATGTTGGCGTGTATTTGTAGTAGGGATCTGTGTTTTCTATGAGTTTGTATGTTGTGGCTAGTGCTTGGTGAACTACTTTGGCAGCTGAATCATGCCTGGCTGTGTACTCTGTTCCGGCCAATATTTTACATCCGCTCGTTATGTGTTCGATCGTTTCTTTCTGCTGGTGGCATTTCCTACATCTGTCCTCTGCAATAGTCGGGTCTTTGATGATATGCTTTTGGTAGTTTCTGGTTAATATGACTTTATCCTGGATTGCAAGTAAGAAGCCTTCAGTCTCAGGGAATAGCTGCCCATCCTGTAACCAGGTGTATGATTGTTTTTTATTTACGTGGTCTTGTTCTATGTGGTATCTGTGTTTTCCATGGTGTGTTTTCTCTGACCACGTTTTCATCTTTTCCTGTTGTAATTGGGTGTGACTGTGTGTTGTCTGCTGAGTGGTCTGCCCGGGCTAAGTCGAGAGGTGTGTAGTTTTTTGTCTGCTTTCACTGTCGCTGCGTGGAGGCTGGTTTGCTTGCTGTGAAAGAATTTCCTAAGTGTTTGTATTTTTTTTGTGTGTAATGATCTGATGTCTATAATTCCTCTTCCTCCTGCCTTCCTCTCGATGGTAAGTCTTTCTTTGCATGCGTTGGGGTGTAATTTCCTGTATTTGGTGCATTGAGATCGTATAAGGATGTGAATATTTTCTATGTCTGTTTGTGACCATTTGATGATACCAAATGAATATGTGAGTATAGGTATAGCGAACGTGTTGATGGCTTTAGTGAGATTCTTAGAGTTGAGTTTTGTTTGCAAAAGTTTCGTCAGTCTGTTTTTGAATTCGGTTCTGAGCTCTGTTTTGATGTGAGTGTGGTTGAGTTTGGTGCTTTGTTGGAAGCCTAGATATTTGTATGTTTCTTTGTCGAACATGTTATCGAGTGTTTCATTGTTGATGGTTTCTGTCTCATGATGGCACTTCCATTGGCCTTTGTTGATGTGGAGCACTTTGCATTTACTTATACCAAATTCCATATTGACATCTAAGGTGAATATTTCTGTGATTTTGAGGAGTTCTTTCAGCTGTGTTTGTGTGGCAGCGTAGAGTTTTATGTCGTCCATATATAGGAGGTGGTTTATTTTATGTTGATTCACTTTTTGGTGTCTGATATTGAAGCCATGCTCTGTTCTGTTTAGTATGTTTGAGAGTGGATTGAGACAGAGGCAAAACCATAGAGCACTGAGCGAGTCTCCCTGAAATATACCCCGTCTGATGTACAGCTCTTCTGTTTGGATCCGTTCGGTTTGTGTTTCTAGGCGTATTTTGGTTTTCCATGTTTTCATAATTTTTGCGCGAGAAACTGCCTGAGGTGTTGGTTGATTTTATAGATTTCTAGGGCCCTGATTAACCAGCTGTGGGGTATGGAGTCGAAGGCTTTTTTATAGTCTATGTAACCGATGTGAATGTTTCTGTGTTCTTTTCTGGTTTGTCCCATAATCACGCTATCTATAATCAGCTGCTCTTTGCATCCTCGACTATTTTTCCTACATCCATTCTGCTCTTCTGTGAGGATAATATTGTTGTCTGTTAGGTGTTGTTCTATTTTCTTCGAAATTGTGGCTGTGATGATCTTGTATAGGGTTGGAAGACAGGTGATAGGTCGGTGGTTTGACGGGTTTGTGGTGTCTGAGCTTTTGGGTTTAACGTATGTTATTCCTTGTGTGAGGAAAGTGGGAAATGTGTGTGGTTGTAGAATGGCTTTGTTGATTTGGTGTGTGAGTGCTTCGTGTGTGGTGGTAAACTGTTTGTACCAGAAGTTTTGTATATTGTCTATTCCAGGACATTTCCAGTTGTGTGTGTGTTTGATAGTTTCTGTAATTTCTTGTGTATTTAATGTGGTATTTTCATGTTCTGTCACATGTTTATGTTTGTCTTCTTCGGCTTTGATCCAGGGGGTGTTATTATTGTGTAGTTTGGGCTCTGACCAGATACTTTTCCAATAATCTGTGAGTTCTTGTTTGTTTGGTGGTTCAGTCACTGCTATCTGTTTGTTGTACATAGTTTTCCGGTAGAATTGTTTTTCGCTTCTTCGGAAAGGTTGTTGTTGGTGTCTTTCCTCTCATTTGATTCTTTGTATCTACGGAGTCTTGCGGCATATACAGATAGTTTTTGTTTCAAGGTATCGAGGATTTCTGGCAGTGTTCTGTTGGGAGACTTAGATTTGACCTTGTTTGCCCCCTGTGTGACACGTTTGGACGCGTTCCCGCTTATAAACTGGGTAAGATGTCCTAGATCTCTCCTGATGTTGTTGATTTTGTTTTCTATTCTTATTTGCCATTTGAATTTTGATTTTGTCCTGTTGGGGTTTCCTTGTCGTTGAGGGAGTTTTTGATTTTTGTGTTAGGGTGGTGATTGCTGCTGCGTATATTATTGTGTGAAATGTCTTCGATTGTGCTTAAGTCTGTTTATATATGAGGTATTATGTGCTTGTTTAGTGTGTTGAGGATTGGTTGCGTGCTCTGTCTGAAGATTAAACGAGGGATGGGATTTCTTGTTGTGGGGTCGGTGCCTGACCATCGAGCTAGATGTGACTCCATTTTTGCTTTAAGTGTTTGTATGAGAGATGATTCGGGGTGATGTTGTGTGGATGTCGTTGAGGGTGGCGAGTGATTCATGTTGTTGTCTGTGATATGGTGTTGCGCGCGGTACTCGCAATATATTTTGCGTTATGCTCCTCCTGGGTGGTGGGTATTGTTGTGTTCGACTGGGTGATTGTGTGTGTGAGGCTGGTTCGGAATCTGCTTTATTGTTTTCTATTGTTTGGTTGGTCTGTGTTCAGTTCAACAGCCACTGTGTCCTTGATGGTTTGCAATTCGAGAGGTGTGAGACGATTGTTCTTGGTAATAACTCTTTTTTTGGTCTATTACTCTCTGTTCTGAAACAAGTAATTGCAGATGTGGATATTCGGTATTATTATTATTATTATTTTACAAAAAAGTTCTTCTTTCTCACATTTGGTCAATGTGGTTCCATGTTTGGCTGACGGGCGCAAACCAAGTCAGCACAAACGTATTACCATTGTGTATTAAGGAATGACCTGACAATGTTACATGTTTTCAAAATCACTGACTTCTGAATGTTTTTTGTGTATGTTTGTGTTGAGTCCTAATTGTACTAAATGTGGCGTGAATGTTATCGGTGTAAGGCCTGTGGCTGATATAATGAGGGGGACAATGATGACTTTTTCTTGTTTCCATAGCCTTTTTATTTCCGTTGCAAGGTCTGTGTATTTGGAAATTTTTTTTTCTGTGTATTTCGTTTGGATGTTTGTGTCGTTGGGGACAGCTATGTCAATTAGATAGGTGACTTTTCCTTTTTTGCACTGAAAAGTAATATCGGGTCTATTGGCGGAGACTGTTTTATCTGTATGGATACTGATGTCCCAGTAGAGCTTGTAATCTTCATTTTCAAGTATGGATGTTGGCGTGTATTTGTAGTAGGGATCTGTGTTTTCTATGAGTTTGTATGTTGTGGCTAGTGCTTGGTGAACTACTTTGGCAGCTGAATCATGCCTGGCTGTGTACTCTGTTCCGGCCAATATTCTACATCCGCTCGTTATGTGTTCGATCGTTTCTTTCTGCTGGTGGCATTTCCTACATCTGTCCTCTGCAATAGTCGGGTCTTTGATGATATGCTTTTGGTAGTTTCTGGTTAATATGACTTTATCCTGGATGGCAAGTAAGAAGCCTTCTGTTTCAGGAAATAGCTGCCCATCCTGTAACCAGGTGTATGATTGTTTTTTATTTACGTGGTCTTGTTCTATGTGGTATCTGTGTTTTCCGTGGAGTGTTTTCTCTGACCACGTTTTCATCTTTTCCTGTTGTAATTGGGTGTGACTGTGTGTGTCTGCTGAGTGGTCTGCCCGGGCTAAGTCGAGAGGTGTGTAGTTTTTGTCTGCTTTCACTGTCGCTGTGTGAAGGCTGGTTTGCTTGCTGTGAAAGAATTTCCTAAGTGCTTGTATTTGTTTTGTGTGTAATGATCTGATGTCTATAATTCCTCTTCCTCCTGCCTTCCTCTCGATGGTAAGTCTTTCTTTGCATGCGTTGGGGTGTAATTTCCTGTATTTGGTGAATTGAGATCGTATAAGGATGTGAATATTTTCTATGTCTGTTTGTGACCATTTTATGATACCAAATGAATATGTGAGTATAGGTATAGCGAACGTGTTGATGGCTTTTAGTGAGATTCTTAGAGTTGAGTTTTGTTTGCAAAAGTTTCGTCAGGTCTGTTTTTGAATTCGGTTCTGAGCTCTGTTTTGATGTGAGTGTGGTTGAGTTTGGTGCTTTGTTGGAAGCCTAGATATTTGTATGTTTCTTTATCGAACATGTTATCGAGCGTTTCATTGTTGATGGTTTCTGTACTCATGGTGGCACTTCCATTGGCCTTTGTTGATGTGGAGCACTTTGCATTTACTTATACCAAATTCCATATTGACATCTAAGGTGAATATTTCTGTGATTTTGAGGAGTTCTTTCAGCTGTGTTTGTGTGGCAGCGTAGAGTTTTATGTCGTCCATATATAGGAGGTGGTTTATTTTATGTTGATTCACTTTTTGGTGTCTGATATTGAAGCCATGCTCTGTTCTGTTTAGTATATTTGAGAGTGGATTGAGACAGAGGCAAAACCATAGAGCACTGAGCGAGTCTCCCTGAAAATATACCCCGTCTGATGTACAGCTCAATCTGTTTGAATCCGTTCGGTTTGTGTTTCTAGGCGTATTTTGGTTTTCCATGTTTTCATAATTTGCGCGAGAAACTGCCTGAGGTGTTGGTTGATTTTATAGATTTCTAGGGCCCTAATTAACCAGCTGTGGGGTATGGAGTCGAAGGCTTTTTTATAGTCTTTATATAACCGATGTGAAGGTTTCTGTGTTCTTTTCTGGTTTGTCCCATAATCACGCTATCTATAATCAGCTGCTCTTTGCATCCTCGATATTTTTCCTGCATCCCTTCTGCTCTTCTGTGAGGATATTGTTGTCTGTTAGGTGTTGTTCTATTTTCTTCGAAATTGTGGCTGTGATGATCTTGTATAGGGTTGGAAGACAGGTAATAGGTCGGTAGTTTTGACGGGTTTGTGGTGTCTGAGCTTTTGGGTTTAACGTATGTTATTCCTTGTGTAAGGAAAGTGGGAAATGTGTGTGGTTGTAGAATGGCTTTGTTGATTTGATGTGTGAGTGCTTCGTGTGTGGTGGTAAACTGTTTGTACCAGAAGTTTTGTATATTGTCTATTCCAGGACATTCCAGTTGTGTGTGTGTTTGATAGTTTCTGTAATTTCTTGTGTATTAAATGTGGTATTTTCTTGTTCTGTCACATGTTTATGTTTGTCTTCTTCGGCTTTGATCCAGGGGGTGTTATTATTGTGTAGTATTGTGTAGTTATTATTATTATTATTATTATTATTATTATATAACCTGGCCAAAAAATATATGTATGAATTTAAAAAAAGACACGTAAATTGGATAAGTGGTTCTGGCGTGATAAACGCACTAATGGACAGACAGACAGGCAGAGAGACATTGCATTTTATATATATTATAGATTATAGATATTCTCTGCTACATAATATTGTTCCATATTTAATGGTTTAGGCTGTGTATTGCAAGGGAATGCGTTAGCGGCAAACTTTTTTCCGACTTCATTCACTATTATCGTCACTGCTCATTCCTTATGCTATCTATCGTAATAAAATATAACCTATAACCTGGATAAGTGGTTCTCCAATGATAAGCGCACTAACGGACAGACAGGCAGACAGACATACAGACATACAGACAGACAGACATTGCATTTTATATATATTATAGATATGCAAGTAGTTAAATTGGTGTGGTAAGAGGTCAAAAGGGTTGCTGCTTATATGTGATATTCTAGGACTTTTTCAGGGATTTCGGAATCTGAAAATAAGCTTACTTTTACACTATTTTCAATTTTAATGGGAGAAGGGTGTAAAAGAGATGGAGTGGTCAACTACGGTAAAGATTTAATAATATTATGAAAATTTTTCCAGATTTTTGGCTGCTATAATGAACAAATTTTAAACAAAATTATTTATTTACTATTTATATTTATGCAAAAAGTGGTTAGAGAGGGGAGTTAGAAGGGTGATATCATATTTATTTTGTTATTAGTATTTTTCAGGGTTGTTTGAATCAAGGGATCGAAAAATTACAGAATTTTTTTTTGTTATTTTTAATGTCAACGGGGGTAGGAAAGTAAAAGGAGAGGGAATCATTAAATATTGTATAGTTTCAATATTAATATAAAATTTTTTCCTGGTTTTTTGTTGATATTGTAGAAATGTTAGCCAATTAGGTCAGGGTAGAAGTTTAAAAGAATGGTTGTGTATATATCATAATACACTTCTATTTCAGAGAGCACTTCTTCTTTATTGACAGTTTTTCCCTGAAATAGCATGTAGGAGGGATTGAAATATTTCCTTTGACTTGACAAAGTCCAATTGGCTACTTATTTCAGAGCCGCATGTTTGCAAAGAAAGTAACTGATTTGCTAATTTTTCGAAGAAAAAGAAATCTGCAAAACACAACGAACTCGTATAAAATTTCGTCAAAATACTAATTATCATTTTGGTGGGCAAGTAAGTAACTTAAAGAAACAATCTCGTACATGAATTAAAAAAAAACCTATCAAAACGTTAGGGGAAAGAAGTCAAAAATAGTGGCAACTATAATGTAGACTTATTATATATTTTATTTTTCCTGTATACCATCAAATATTTTAAACTTTTGATGCTTAATTATGGATTCCATGTAATGCAGAACTTCTTATCAAGGATAATTGGGGATAAGGCGAAATAATGACAGATAAGTCGATATAAGCCTAGATAATTTGAAACAAGTCGTGGGAGTTAATGTGCCCATAATTGGGGATAAGGCGAAATAATGACAGATAAGTCGATTTAAGCCTAGATAATTTGAAACAAGTCGAGATAATGGGAGTTAATGTGCCATAATTGGGAATAAGGCGAAATAATGACAGATAAGTCGATATAAGCCTAGATAACTTGAAACAAGTCGAGATAATGGGAGTTAATGTGCCATAATTGGGGGGGATAAGGCGAAATAATGACAGATAAGTCGATACAAGCCTAGATAATTTGAAACGAGTCGAGATAATGGAGTTAATGTGCCATAATTGGGGATAAGCGAAATAATGACAGATAAGTCGATATAAGCCTAGATAATTTGAAACAAGTCGAGATAAAATGGGGAGTTAATGTGCCATTAATTGGGGATAAGGCGAAATAATGACAGGTAAGTCGAATAAGCCTAGATTATTTGAAAAAAGTCGAGATAATGGGAGTTAATGTGCCATAATTGGGGATAAGGCGAAATAATGACAGATAAGTCGATATATAAGCCTAGATAATTTGAAACAAGTCGAGATGATGGAAGATAATGTGCCATAATTGGAAATAAGGCGAAATAATGACAGATAAGTCGATATATAATAACTAGATAATTTAAAACAAGTCGAGATAATGGGAGTTAAGTGCCATAATTGGGAAATAAGGCGAAATAATGACAGATAAGTCGATATAAGCCTAGATAATTTGAAACAAGTCGAGATATTGGGATTTAATGTGCCATAATTGGGAATAAGGTGAAATAATGACAGATAAGTCGGTATAAGCCTAGATAATTTGAAACAAGTCGAGATATTGGGAGTTAATGTGCTATAATTTGGGATAAGGCGAAATAATGACAGATGAGTCGATTTAAGCCTAGATAATTTGAAACAAGTCGAGATAATGGGAGTTAAGTGTCATAATTGGGGATAAGGCGAAATAATGACAGATAAGCGATTATAAGCCTAGATAATTTCAAACAAGTCGAGATAATGGGAGTTAATGTGCCATAATTGGGAATAAGGCGAAATAATGACAGATAAGTCGATATAACCTAGATAATTTGAAACAAGTCGAGATATTGGGAGTTAATATGCCATAATTGGGGATAAGGCGAAATAATGACAGATTAGTCGATATAAGCCTAGGTAATTTGAAACAAGTCGAGATAATGGTAGTTAATGTGCCATAATTGGGGATAAGGCGAAATAATGTCAGATAAGTCGAATAGGCCTAGATAATTTGAAACAAGTCGAGATAATGGGAGTTAATGTGTCATAAATTGGGGATAAGGCGAAATAATGACAGATAAGTCGATATAAGCCTAGATAATTTGAAACAAGTCGAGATAATGGGAGTTAATGTGCCATATTGGGGATAAGGCGAAATAATGACAGATAAGTCGATATAAGCCTAGATAATTTTAAAACAAGTCGAGATAATGGGAGTTAATGTGCCATAATTGGGAATAAGGCGAAATAATGACAAATAAGCCGATATAAGCCTAGATAATTTGAAACAAGTCGCGAATATTGGGAGTTCAATGTGGCATAATTGGGGATAAGGCGAAATAATGACAGATTAGTCGATATAAGCCTAGATAATTTGAAACAAGTCGAGATAATGGGAGTTAATGTGCCATAATTGGGAATAAGGTAAAATAATGACAGATAAGTCGATATAAGCCTAGATAATTTGAAACAAGTCGAGATAATGGGGAGTTAATGTGCCATAATTGGAGATAAGGCGAAATAATGACAGATAAGTCGAATAAGCCTAGATAATTTGAAACAAGTCGAGATAATGGGAGTTAATGTGTCATAATTGGGGATAAGGCGAAATAATGACAGATAAGTCGATATAAGCCTAGATACCTTGAAACAAGTCGAGATAATGGAAGTTAATGTGTCATAATTGGGAATAAGGCGCAAAATAATGACAGATAAGTCGATATAAGCCTAGATAACTTGAAACAAATCGAGATATTGGGAGTTAATGTGCCATAATTGGGGATAAGGTGAAATAATGACAGATAAGTCGATACAAGCCTAGATAGATAGATAGATAGATAATGTTTTTATTTATTTCTTGTAAATTACAAAGCTCCATATAGGAGCGTGGAACAATGTCAAAAAAGTTCTTAAACTAAGAAATATTGCATTTTATCAAATATTCTAGTTACACACATAAAAATAGCCGAGATTCATCAGCAAAGAACTCCTCCAAACTATAAAATGCCTTACGGACTAAATAATTCTTAATTACTAGTTTCAGCAAGTTCGTTCTTAAAATTCTATCATGATTAGGAAAAACTATTGTACAATCTTAGAATACAAAATGTACATTCTTTTGTATATAGGAATATTTACTTTTGTTTGGTTTTAAATCATTTTTAACCTAGTGTTATGTTCATGCACTTTATGCTTTCTTGAAATAGATCTTTATTACTATGAAACAAATAACACTGCTTCATATATATATAAACTTATTACAGTAAAAATCCGTTTTGAAATTGAATACGTTTTTACAACTATCTCTTGCCTTTATTCTGTACACTACTCTTAGACACTTCTTCTGCAAAACCAAAAATTCTGTTTATGCTCACAGGAATTTCCCCAAAAGATGATTCCATATCTCATACGCGAATGAATGTAGGCGTAATAAGAAGACAGTGCTGCGTCCTCACCAACATAATCTAAAATGACTCTTAGCGCGTAACAATACTTAGCCATATTATTGGCCAAAGCACTGACATGACACTTCCAGTCAAGTCTCCTGTCCCACAATCACTCCAAGAAATAAAATCTCATCTCCCGAAACTACATCAATGTTGTCATATGTTACTGTTACACGTTCATTACTTCTGTTAGAAAATAGAATCATCTGTGTTTTTGAGATATTTAAAAGTAGATCATTCGAAGTAAAAAATATTGCCTTAATAGGTTTAGAGTATTAACCATTTTTGAAGTAAGAGATGTTTATTATCCTCTTTAAAGATCAGAGTAGTATCATCGGCATACAGCACTATATAGTCATGCGACACTTTAGGCAATTCATTAGTATACAGTACCAGTATATATAACAGGGGTCCTAAAATTGAAACCTTGAGGTACACCCCTTTTTAATTATGACCTTCTCAGAGCAAGCAAGCTTTCCACAAGGGTCTGTTTCAATAACACATTTTGTTCTGTTTTTTAAATATGATTTTATGAGCTGAAGAGCTACACCTCTAATTCCATACTTCTCTAGTTTTTTAAAGCAAAGTATTGAGTGATTTACCGAGTCAAATGCTTTTGACAAATCGAGAAGCATGGCCACAGTCACCCTATCAATCATTTAAAGAATTAAGAATCTCTGACATGGCTTGATAAATAGCTCTAATAGTAGATTTATGTCGACTGAAGCCATTCTGCTGATCAGCCAGGACATTGTTTCGCTCAAGGAAGGATATCAATCTGGAGTATAATATTTTTTTTCAAAAATTTTGTTTACATTTGATAGCAGTGATACCGGCCTATAAGTTTTTTTTCTTCAGCTCGGTCACCTTTTTTATATATTGCTTTTATATGTGCAAGCTTTAATTGGTATGGGAAGACTCCTGTCGAGAACATAACATTACTAATATGTTCCAAAGGTATAGATATAATATCTGCCGTCTCCTTCAGCAGCGAAACAGGCACCTGGTCCTCTCCTACGGATTTTTTGTTTTTCAAATTTTTTATACAACTACAGACATCTTCAGTGCTAGTTGGTTCTAAGAATATCGTTCGCTAACACTCTTCTATAGGAAATGAGTCAACTGTCCCACTAACCATCAACATCTGGACAAGAATTAATGAGTAATGGTTTAAAGCATTCAATGCTGTCACTGAATCCCCATATTTCGGCGCAAAAGTGTCGATTATTGAATTTTTTTGAGAATTTTGAGATATATTCCTTACCAATGACCAGGTTGCCCTAGTTTTATTATCAGAATTCAAAATAAATTCAGTATTTGATTTTCTTTTAGCTTCCAATATAACTTTCTTTAAAATTTTATCGTATCTCTTGAATTCATCGTTAGATATTTTACCTTTCTTTTTCTCACAGTATAGTTTCCTTTTATTTTAGATGAAATTTTTATACCTTTAGTTATCCAACCATTATGAAGTTTTTTACAATTATATTTTTTTTGTTGGGGAAAAATTACATTCATTAGACATTTTTATTATATTTATAAATGTATTATAGCATACATTGACGTCATTGCACTCCAGTATGGGGCTCCAGTCAACAGTCTGCAGCTCCTGCCTAAACAGAAGTAATCTTTTTCTTGAAAATATTCTTTTTTTAATATACTTGTAATCTAAAGTTTCAACCTGCTCCGAGTGAAATGAAATAAGCTGCGCATGATGATCCGAGAGAGCATTTTCAATCACAGCAGCACTAAACCATCCAATATTTACAAAAATATTATCTATAAGTGTGGATGAGTTCTTTGCCTCCCTTGTCGGTGCAAAAAATAGCCTGCCTCAAATTATAACCCGACAATAGATCCATAAATAGGTCATTCCTTAATCGTTCTTACTAACATGTTTAAATTAAAATCTCCGGGCCAATAACAAGTTTAAATTTTAACATAACTTTACCCTAATATAATCTAATATTTATTCCAATTTGTCTATAAATATCTCAAACGACCCCAATCTCTCCTATATACACAAAACAGAACTAGTAACATTTAAGTCTTTGTCTACGACACCACCAGCACATTCTATAGACCCCTCAACACTACTTTGCACAATTTTCTTGTCTTCTTCAAAATGAAGGTCTTTCACCTTCCAAAAGATACATGCACCTCCATGCTTCATGCTAAGTCTTGCAAAAGACAGATCCGAGTGTTTATACCCTTGAATCCTTATAAAAGTTTCTTATCTTCTTTTTCCATCCCGTTGCTCCGACAGACAAATCGAGATCATGTTTTTTATTCATGCTTTCTATATACATTTGCATTTCCAAAGTCTTTGTTCGTATACACTGTATATTTTGATGTAGGATAGTGATTTCTCTTAAAGACCCAGAGGTATCTGCATAAATTTCTCTCCTCCCCCCGCTTAGCGCTTTAAATGAGTTGCTATTTTTGAACTTCCACATAATTGATTCTGGCTCTCTATCACCTTTGAGACCCAGTGCAGGTATGTGGGGACAATCATACTAAAGGCAGAATGCTTTACATCCAATCCCAGCTTATACTTCTCATTACTAGATTTGCAGTTCGCACATTGCAGGGAAATCACTATTACAATTTAGATAATTTGAAACAAGTCGTGATAATGGGAGTTAATGTGCCATAATTTGGTATAAGTCGAAATAATGACATATAAGTCGATATAAGCCTAGATAATTTGAAACAAGTCGAGTTGATGGGAGTTAGTGTGCCATAATTGTGCCATAATTGGGAATAAGGCGTAATAATGACAGATAAGTCGATATAAGCCTAGATAATTTGAAACAAGTCGTGATAATGGGAGTTAATGTGCCATAATTTGGTATAAGTCGAAATAATGACATATAAGTCGATATAAGCCTAGATAATTTGAAACAAGTCGAGTTGATGGGAGTTAGTGTGCCATAATTGGGAATAAGGCGTAATAATGACAGATAAGTCGATATAAGCCTAGATAATTTGAAACAAGTCGTGATAATGGGAGTTAATGTGCCATAATTTGGTATAAGTCGAAATAATGACATATAAGTCGATATAAGCCTAGATAATTTGAAACAAGTCGAGTTGATGGGAGTTAGTGTGCCATAATTGGGAATAAGGCGAAATAATGACAGATAAGTCGATATAAGCCTAGATAATTTGAAAACAAGTCGTGATAATGGGAGTTAATGTGCCATAATTTGGTATATAAGTCGAAATAATGACATATAAGTCGATATAAGCCTAGATAATTTGAAACAAGTCGAGTTGATGGGAGTTAGTGTGCCATAATTGGGAATAAGGCGTAATAATGACAGATAAGTCGATATAAGCCTAGATAATTTGAAACAAGTCGTGATAATGGGAGTTAATGTGCCATAATTTGGTATAAGTCGAAATAATGACATATAAGTCGATATAAGCCTAGATAATTTGAAACAAGTCGAGTTAATGGGAGTTAGTGTGCCATAATTGGGAATAAGGCGAAATAATGACAGATAAGTCGATATAAGCCTAGATAGATAATTTGAAACAAGTCGACATATAAGTGATAATGGGAGTTAATGTGCCATAATTGGGAATAAGGTAATGACAGATAAGTCGATAAGTCGAAATAATGTGCCATAATATAAGTCGATATAAGTCGATATAAGCCTAGATAATTTGAAACAAGTCGAGTTGATGGGAGTTAGTGTGCCATAATTGGGAATAAGGCGAAATAATGACAGATAAGTCGATATAAGCCTAGATAATTTGAAACAAGTCGTGATAATGGGAGTTAATGTGCCATAATTTGGTATAAGTCGAAATAATGACATATAAGTCGATATAAGCCTAGATAATTTGAAACAAGTCGAGTTGATGGGAGTTAGTGTGCCATAATTGGGAATAAGGCGAAATAATGACAGATAAGTCGATATAAGCCTAGATAATTTGAAACAAGTCGTGATAATGGGAGTTAATGTGCCATAATTTGGTATAAGTCGAAATAATGACATATAAGTCGATATAAGCCTAGATAATTTGAAACAAGTCGAGTTGATGGGAGTTAGTGTGCCATAATTGGGAATAAGGCGAAATAATGACAGATAAGTCGATATAAGCCTAGATAATTTGAAACAAGTCGTGATAATGGGAGTTAATGTGCCATAATTTGGTATAAGTCGAAATAATGACATATAAGTCGATATAGCCTAGATAATTTGAAACAAGTCGAGTTGATGGGAGTTAGTGTGCCATAATTGGGAATAAGGCGAAATAATAATGACAGATAAGTCGATATAAGCCTAGATAATTTGAAACAAGTCGTGATAATGGGAGTTAATGTGCCATAATTTGGCCATAATAAGTCGAAATAATGACATATAAGTCGATATAAGCCTAGATAATTTGAAACAAGTCGAGTTGATGGGAGTTAGTGTGCCATAATTGGGAATAAGGCGTAAAATAATGACAGATAAGTCGATATAAGCCTAGATAATTTGAAACAAGTCGTGATAATGGGAGTTAATGTGCCATAATTTGGTATAAGTCGAAATAATGACATATAAGTCGATATAAGCCTAGATAATTTGAAACAAGTCGAGTTGATGGGAGTTAGTGTGCCATAATTGGGAATAAGGCGAAATAATGACAGATAAGTCGATATAAGCCTAGATAATTTGAAACAAGTCGTGATAATGGGAGTTAATGTGCCATAATTTGGTATAAGTCGAAATAATGACATATAAGTCGATATAAGCCTAGATAATTTGAAACAAGTCGAGTTGATGGGAGTTAGTGTGCCATAATTGGGAATAAGGCGAAATAATGACAGATAAGTCGATATAAGCCTAGATAATTTGAAACAAGTCGTGATAATGGGAGTTAATGTGCCATAATTTGGTATAAGTCGAAATAATGACATATAAGTCGATATAAGCCTAGATAATTTGAAACAAGTCGAGTTCGAGTTGATGGGAGTTAGTGTGCCATAATTGGGAATAAGGCGAAATAATGACAGATAAGTCGATATAAGCCTAGATAATTTGAAACAAGTCGTGATAATGGGAGTTAATGTGCCATAATTTGGTATAAGTCGAAATAATGACATATAAGTCGATATAAGCCTAGATAATTTGAAACAAGTCGAGTTGATGGGAGTTAGTGTGCCATAATTGGGAATAAGGCGAAATAATGACAGATAAGTCGATATAAGCCTAGATAATTTGAAACAAGTCGTGATAATGGGAGTTAATGTGCCATAATTTGGTATAAGTCGAAATAATGACATATAAGTCGATATAAGCCTAGATAATTTGAAACAAGTCGAGTTGATGGGAGTTAGTGTGCCATAATTGGGAATAAGGCGAAATAATGACAGATAAGTCGATATAAGCCTAGATAATTTGAAACAAGTCGTGATAATGGGAGTTAATGTGCCATAATTTGGTATAAGTCGAAATAATGACATATAAGTCGATATAAGCCTAGATAATTTGAAACAAGTCGAGTTAATGGGAGTTAGTGTGCCATAATTTGGGAATAAGGCGAAATAATGACAGATAAGTCGATATAAGCCTAGATAATTTGAAACAAGTCGTGATAATGGGAGTTAATGTGCCATAATTGTCGTGATAATGGGGTATAAGTCGAAATAATGACATATAAGTCGATATAAGCCTAGATAATTTGAAACAAGTCGAGTTGATGGGAGTTAGTGTGCCATAATTGGGAATAAGGCGAAATAATGACAGATAAGTCGATATAAGCCTAGATAATTTGAAACAAGTCGTGATAATGGGAGTTAATGTGCCATAATTTGGTATAAGTCGAAATAATGACATATAAGTCGATATAAGCCTAGATAATTTGAAACAAGTCGAGTTGATGGGAGTTAGTGTGCCATAATTGGGAATAAGGCGAAATAATGACAGATAAGTCGATATAAGCCTAGATAATTTGAAACAAGTCGTGATAATGGGAGTTAATGTGCCATAATTTGGTATAAGTCGAAATAATGACATATAAGTCGATATAAGCCTAGATAATTTGAAACAAGTCGAGTTGATGGGAGTTAGTGTGCCATAATTGGGAATAAGGCGAAATAATGACAGATAAGTCGATATAAGCCTAGATAATTTGAAACAAGTCGTGATAATGGGAGTTAATGTGCCATAATTTGGTATAAGTCGAAATAATGACATATAAGTCGATATAAGCCTAGATAATTTGAAACAAGTCGAGTTAATGGGAGTTAGTGTGCCATAATTGGGAATAAGGCGAAATAATGACAGATAAGTC
This sequence comes from Pachyrhynchus sulphureomaculatus, assembly GCA_019049505.1. Classification (NCBI taxonomy): domain Eukaryota; kingdom Metazoa; phylum Arthropoda; class Insecta; order Coleoptera; family Curculionidae; genus Pachyrhynchus; species Pachyrhynchus sulphureomaculatus. The sequence continues at coordinate 17,002 of JAHKBH010003385.1, forward strand.
GATATAAGCCTAGATAATTTGAAACAAGTCGTGATAATGGGAGTTAATGTGCCATAATTTGGTATAAGTCGAAATAATGACATATAAGTCGATATAAGCCTAGATAATTTGAAACAAGTCGAGTTGATGGGAGTTAGTGTGCCATAATTGGGAATAAGGCGAAATAATGACAGATAAGTCGATATAAGCCTAGATAAGAAACAAGTCTAGATAATATTGAAATAAAACAAGTCGATATGATAATTTGGTCGAGTTAATGTGCCATAATTGGGAATAAGGCGAAATAATGACATATAAGTCGATATAAGCCTAGATAATTTGAAACAAGTCGAGATAATGGGAGTTAATGTGCCATAATTGGGAATAAGGCGAAATAATGACAGATAAGTCGATATAAGCCTAGATAATTTGAAACAAGTCGAGAGTTAATGGGAGTTAGTGTGCCATAATTTGGCCATAATTGGGAATAAGGCGAAATAATGACAGATAAGTCGATATAAGCCTAGATAATTTGAAAAACAAGTCGAGATAATGGGAGTTAATGTGCCATAATTTGGTGTGCCATAAGGAATAAAATAATGACAGATAAGTCGATATAAGCCTAGATAATTTGAAACAAGTCGTGATAATGGGAATGTGCCATAATTGGGAATAAGGCGAAATAATGACATATAAGTCGATATAAGCCTAGATAATTTTAAGTGCCGATAATAATACAGATAAGTCGCCTAGATAATTTGAAACAAGTCGTGATAATGGGAATAATGTGCCATAATAAGTCGAAATAATGACATATAAGTCGATAAGCCTAGATAATTTGAAACAAGTCGAGTTGATGGGAGTTAGTGTGCCATAATTGGGGAATAAGGCGAAATAATGACAGATAAGTCGATATAAGCCTAGATAATTTGAAACAAGTCGTGATAATGGGAGTTAATGTGCCATAATTTGGTATAAGTCGAAATAATGACAGATAAGTCGATATAAGCCTAGATAATTTGAAACAAGTCGAGTTGATGGGAGTTAGTGTGCCATAATTGGGAATAAGGCGTAATAATGACAGATAAGTCGATATAAGCCTAGATAATTTGAAACAAGTCGTGATAATGGGAGTTAATGTGCCATAATTTGGTATAAGTCGAAATAATGACATATAAGTCGATATAAGCCTAGATAATTTGAAACAAGTCGAGTTGATGGGAGTTAGTGTGCCATAATTGGGAATAAGGCGAAATAATAATGACAGATAAGTCGATATAAGCCTAGATAATTTGAAAAACAAGTCGTGATAATGGGAGTTAATGTGCCATAATTTGGTATAAGTCGAAATAATGACATATAAGTCGATATAAGCCTAGATAATTTGAAACAAGTCGAGTTGATGGGAGTTAGTGTGCCATAATTGGGAATAAGGCGACAGATAAATAATGACAGATAAGTCGATATAAGCCTAGATAATTTGAAACAAGTCGTGATAATGGGAGTTAATGTGCCATAATTTGGTATAAGTCGAAATAATGACATATAAGTCGATATAAGCCTAGATAATTTGAAACAAGTCGAGTTGATGGGAGTTAGTGTGCCATAATTGGGAATAAGGCGAAATAATGACAGATAAGTCGATATAAGCCTAGATAATAATGAAACAAGTCGTGATAATGGGAGTTAATGTGCCATAATTTGGTATAAGTCGAAATAATGACATATAAGTCGATATAAGCCTAGATAATTTGAAACAAGTCGAGTTGATGGGAGTTAGTGTGCCATAATTGGGAATAAGGCGTAATAATGACAGATAAGTCGATATAAGCCTAGATAATTTGAAACAAGTCGTGATAATGGGAGTTAATGTGCCATAATTTGGTATAAGTCGAAATAATGACATATAAGTCGATATAAGCCTAGATAATTTAAAACAAGTCGAGTTGATGGGAGTTAGTGTGCCATAATTGGGAATAAGGCGAAATAATGACAGATAAGTCGATATAAGCCTAGATAATTTGAAACAAGTCGTGATAATGGGAGTTAATGTGCCATAATTTGGTATAAGTCGAAATAATGACATATAAGTCGATATAAGCCTAGATAATTTGAAACAAGTCGAGTTGATGGGAGTTAGTGTGCCATAATTGGGAATAAGGCGAAATAATGACAGATAAGTCGATATAAGCCTAGATAATTTGAAACAAGTCGTGATAATGGGAGTTAATGTGCCATAATTTGGTATAAGTCGAAATAATGACATATAAGTCGATATAAGCCTAGATAGCCTAGATAATTTGAAACAAGTCGAGTTGATGGGAGTTAGTGTGCCATAATTGGGAATAAGGCGAAATAATGACAGATAAGTCGATATAAAAGCCTAGATAATTTGAAACAAGTCGTGATAATGGGAGTTAATGTGCCATAATTTGGTATAAGTCGAAATAATGACATGACATATAAGTCGATATAAGCCTAGATAATTTGAAACAAGTCGAGTTGATGGGAGTTAGTGTGCCATAATTGGGAATAAGGCGAAATAATGACAGATAAGTCGATATAAGCCTAGATAATTTGAAACAAGTCGTGATAATGGGAGTTAATGTGCCATAATTTGGTATAAGTCGAAATAATGACATATAAGTCGATATAAGCCTAGATAATTTGAAACAAGTCGAGTTGATGGGAGTTAGTGTGCCATAATTTGGGAAATAAATAAGCGATATAAGCCTAGATAAATAATGACAGATAAGTCGATATAAGCCTAGATAATTTGAAACAAGTCGAGATAATGGGAGTTAATGTGCCATAATTTGGTATAAGTCGAAATAATGACATATAAGTCGATATAAGCCTAGATAATTTGAAACAAGTCGAGTTGATGGGAGTTAGTGTGCCATAATTGGGAATAAGGCGAAATAATGACAGATAAGTCGATATAAGCCTAGATAATTTGAAACAAGTCGTGATAATGGGAGTTAATGTGCCATAATTTGGTATAAGTCGAAATAATGACATATAAGTCGATATAAGCCTAGATAATTTGAAACAAGTCGAGTTGATGGGAGTTAGTGTGCCATAATTGGGAATAAGGCGTAATAATGACAGATAAGTCGATATAAGCCTAGATAATTTGAAACAAGTCGTGATAATGGGAGTTAATGTGCCATAATTTGGTATAAGTCGAAATAATGACATATAAGTCGATATAAGCCTAGATAATTTGAAACAAGTCGAGTTTGATGGGAGTTAGTGTGCCATAATTGGGAATAAGGCGAAATAATGACAGATAAGTCGATATAAGCCTAGATAATTTGAAACAAGTCGTGATAATGGGAGTTAATGTGCCATAATTTGGTATAAGTCGAAATAATGACATATAAGTCGATATAAGCCTAGATAATTTGAAACAAGTCGAGTTGATGGGAGTTAGTGTGCCATAATTGGGAATAAGGCGTAATAATGACAGATAAGTCGATATAAGCCTAGATAATTTGAAACAAGTCGTGATAATGGGGAGTTAATGTGCCATAATTTGGTATAAGTCGAAATAATGACATATAAGTCGATATAAGCCTAGATAATTTGAAACAAGTCGAGTTGATGGGAGTTAGTGTGCCATAATTGGGAATAAGGCGTAATAATGACAGATAAGTCGATATAAGCCTAGATAATTTGAAACAAGTCGTGATAATGGGAGTTAATGTGCCATAATTTGGTATAAGTCGAAATAATGACATATAAGTCGATATAAGCCTAGATAATTTGAAACAAGTCGAGTTGATGGGAGTTAGTGTGCCATAATTGGGAATAAGGCGAAATAATGACAGATAAGTCGATATAAGCCTAGATAATTTGAAACAAGTCGTGATAATGGGAGTTAATGTGCCATAATTTGGTATAAGTCGAAATAATGACATATAAGTCGATATAAGCCTAGATAATTTGAAACAAGTCGAGTTGATGGGAGTTAGTGTGCCATAATTGGGAATAAGGCGTAATAATGACAGATAAGTCGATATAAGCCTAGATAATTTGAAACAAGTCGTGATAATGGGAGTTAATGTGCCATAATTTGGTATAAGTCGAAATAATGACATATAAGTCGATATAAGCCTAGATAATTTGAAACAAGTCGAGTTGATCGAGTTGATCGGAGTTAGTGTGCCATAATTGGGAATAAGGCGAAATAATGACAGATAAGTCGATAAGTCGATATAAGCCTAGATAATTTGAAACAAGTCGTGATAATGGGAGTTAATGTGCCATATTTGGTATAAGTCGAAATAATGACATATAAGTCGATATAAGCCTAGATAATTTGAAACAAGTCGAGTTGATGGGAGTTAGTGTGCCATAATTGGGAATAAGGCGTAATAATGACAGATAAGTCGATATAAGCCTAGATAATTTGAAACAAGTCGTGATAATGGGAGTTAATGTGCCATAATTTGGTATAAGTCGAAATAATGACATATAAGTCGATATAAGCCTAGATAATTTGAAACAAGTCGTTTTTTATTGATAATGTTATATACCTAAACCTAGTAGTTTTTCTAATATTTCAATTTTTTTTTTAAAATACTAGTTTTCAATTTTGTAAAAAATTGCCAGTAGCGCCATTGTTTCTGAAGGTGGAATACTCATAATTGGTACAAGCGTTCTATAGAGATGAAAAAAAAAATATACATGTAAAGAAATTTCAGTTAGATGCTACAGGGTGTTCAAAATAAATTAATGCGTTTTTCGACTATTTTAATTTGAAAAATCTCCGATTTTTTAAATGGCACACCCTGTATTTATTTTTTCTGATAGATTTTACAAAACCCTCCAATTTTTATTAAGTATGCCATGTACCTATTTTCTAATAGTTGTCGGTTTATTTTGAATTTTTCAATTTTTTACCCTTGTTTTTAATACACTTCCGCTATAACATCATAGTTGCCAAGACAAAACAAAAACGTAGGCATTGTCAAATTTTGACATGTCTATTAAGCAAGTAAAAATAGTTTAATTTGTTGTAGTAAAGGACGTATAAAGGTAATAGTTATGGGTTTTCCCTAAAAATGAATTAATTGATATGGTTTATATACTGGGCGAGAAGGGAAAAAATTGTCTTTTGGCAGTAAGGCTTTACGGAGCGAAGTACCCTAATAGACGTATACTATTTAGAAAATCTTTTTGAGTGTTTAATGGAACGCTTTGATGGTAGTGGTAGCATTGAGTATACGAAACAAAAAGTAGTAAACGAGAATGCTACCAATGAAGAAAAAAATTTTTTTACTTCATGTTGAAGATAATCCCCAGGTCAACTAGCTGACTTATCTGACACATCCCAATCTAACGGCTAATCGCACCACGAGAAAATACAAGTATTATCCCTTTCATATGGAACTACAAACCAACAACTTCAAGACCGCTGATTTTGAACGACGAGTAAACTTTTGTACCACTATGAACAGAGCAATAGAGGCCGATCCAAATTTTTTATCCAAAATAATGTTTTCTGATGAAGCTACTTTTCGCAGTAATGAAACAGTTAACAGCCATAACATGCATTAATTTATTTAACAGTTAATCCATTTTGGGTCCGGGAAGTTCAAAGTCAAAAATTATTGGTCCACATTTTTTCCGCGAACCACTTAACGGGCCTAGATATCTAAATTTTTTGCAAAACGAATTACCCCAGCTTTTTGAATAAGTTGACAACTTCGAAAGGGAACAAATGTGGAATCAACAAGATGGAGCTCCTGCTCATTATCACCGGGAAGTTCGGGAATTTTTAAACGATCGTTACCCACAAAAAATGGATCGGTAGGGATGGATTCATTCAGTGGCCTCTCGATCATGGTGACTTAACACCTTTAAACTTATTTTTGTGGGACTACATCAAAGATCGTGTTTAGTGAATCCCCCTACAACACCGGTAGATATGGAAAATAGGATAGGGGATGCGTGCAGGACAATAATGCCCTTTTATGCTAAAGAAAGTGAAGGAAAATATAGCAAAACGACTAAACATGTGTGTTCAAGTAAAAGGGCATATTTTTAAACATTTATTACGTCATAATAATTAATCATTAGGTAAGTTAAACTATATTAAAATTATTATTAACTATTTGTTTTTGTTTTCACAGTTGCGTAAGTTTATTAAAAAAAAGGGTAAAAATTGAAAAAGTCAAAATAAATCGAAAACTATTAGAAATAGGTATATTAATAAAAGTTGGAAGGTCTTGTAAAATCGCTCAGAAAAAATAATAATATACAGGGGTTGGCATTTAAAAAATTTGAGATTTTTCAATTTAAAATAGTCGAAATGCATAAATTTATTTTGAACACCCTGTAGTTTTAAATTAAAATTTAAAAATAAATTATAAAATAGGATGCTCCATTTAAAAAGCACATATGTTATATCGGTCAGACTTTTTTGAAATACCCCTGTATATTCAAAAAATAATTTTAAACTGTGCACCTTAACATTCCCTAAAACTGTTGTATTTAACATTATTTCGTCATTCCCGAAACAAATGAAATAATGAACTTTACTCTATCGTTGACTCACCTTGTACAGAAAAATGGTCCTATAATTGTTAATGATAATCAAAGTGTTCTTCTTCTGAGTCTGACACGCAATAGCTTATTTTAATAGTATGTACCGTTCGAATAGCCAGCAACCCCATATACGTAATTCTTTTTTTTTTTTTTTTATGGGTCTAGCACACGTGCTACAGGGAAGTCCCTAAAGCGCTACAGGAGCGACACGTGTGCGGAGAAAGCGATTCACGTTGTTCTTAAATCGCTCTAAATTGTACTCGGTGGGAAACACAGTCCTGGGCAAATTATTCCAAAGGGATGATGTTCTCCATATAAATGGGAGGAATTAAGCGGGGCCACATCCTTCTAACACTTTCCATGAAAATACTTGTAGAATAGGCTCAAGTCCGTCAACCGTTCTTCGATGTTCCAGCGAATCAAGGCCACCTGTTCCGGGTCTCCAATCAGACGAACAGCTCTTCTCTGAATAGAATCCAATAAATGCAGTGTATGTTTGGGAGCGGAGCCCCAAACATGGGGAGCAGTATTCCATAGTTGGTCGAATTTGAGCTTTGTAAAGAATTAACAGTTGTTGTGAAGTGTAAAGCTTTCTGGTTAGAAATAATATTCCCAACTTCTGAGAAGCTCCCCTTGCTATGCCTGCAACATGTTCATGCCAGGACATATTTGCTCCCAAATTTACGCCCAACAATTTGAGTGACGATGTTAGGGGAATGGAGTGCCCCGACATAACTATGTCGGGTTCAGCAACGTTAACTTTTTTTAGAAAAAACTGCCGCCTGGGTTTTTGTAGCGTTAAATTCCACTTGGTTACTGTCACCCCAAGATAGAATTTCTTCACCAGGTCTTTGTTAAGTTGAATGACTTCCTGCTGTCTGCGGATATTCGTCTGAGTAGCCGATGTCCGAGCGTTCAAAGTGAATGAAGAGATAAGTGTACTGTCCATCTGCAAAGCTGTAGATTGGATTATCGGTCTTTTCCAGCAGATCGTTAATATAAATGAGAAAGAGAGTAGGAGACAGTATGGAGCCTTGAGGTACACCGGCGTTGATAGTGAAGGTGGTTAGAAAGAAAATCCGTCGACTGCCACTCGCAAAGAACGCTCTCTGAAGAAACACTTGAGAGCCACAAACAGAACTTTTCAGACATACCATAAGAACGTAGCTTAGCCAACAGCCCATCGTGCCAAAGGCGGTCGAATGCCTTGGATATGTCAAGAGCAACCGCTCGAGATTCTCCAAAGTGTTCAATTGCGTTGTCACAAACATGTGTTACATAAGTCAGGAGATCTGCCTGTTGATCTATTTTTACGAAAGCCATATTGGTGATCGCTAATAATGTTGAATCCTTCAAGATATTTTAGAAGATGCTGATTGATAGCCTTTTCCATGACTTTTCGATATTATTGTAAGCAGTGCGATTGGTCGGTAGTTATTTGGCAAGGTCTTCTTTCCTTTTTTAGGTATTGGCTGAACTGTGGCACATTCCAGCAGGAAGGAAATATTCCCTTTCTGTAAGTCTACAGCAAAAACTGGTGTTAGTTTCCCTCGTACAGTTTTTGAGAACTATGGCAGGTATTCCGTCAGCGCCAGAAGCCTTTTTGGTGTCTAGCTTCATCAAAATACGTTTTATGATACACTGCCTAAAGACAATATCGGGCATCCGTGACTGCACTATGGGAAATATTAGGTGGTGTTTTTCCATGGAAATCGACAGTAGAATGTGAAGCAAAGAGTTCAGCCAACAAGTTCGCTTTCTCAACAGGTGTCTTGCAAATAGAATTATCTGGCCGTGTGAGTGGTGGTATGGTAGATTAGGTGACATTTTGACTAACTGCCTTAGCGACTGACCAAAAGGACTTGGAATTGTTGGGACAAGCGAGAAGTTTGTTTCTAATCCGTTGATTGTGTGCCTCCCTTGGTTTCGTCGATAATTTTTTTGCATCTGCTGCCTGGCACGAACAAAGGTGTTACGATTATGGTGTTAGGATTTTCACGCCAATGTCGGTATGCAAGATGTTTAGAAGGCAACAGCTTCTTTGCATTTTCGGTCAAACCAAGGCTTGCCGTTGGAAGGACATTTCTTCGAAAAAGGGATGTGAAAGCGTCCGGCCAAAAAAACATCGGAAACCTCCTTGGCGCAGTCAGATGGATCATCGGATCGAAAACAAACGTCTAACCAAGGGAAATTTTTCGAAAATGTTCCATGAGATATTCCCATTTTAGCAGATTTGTAGTGCCAAATCTTGCGCTGTTTAGGCGCGTCTCTGTCACTGATTGGTAGGATACTCGATGTCGATAATAGTTTATGGTCGGAAGAACCTAATGGCGGATTTACGCTGACCGTGTAAATCTCCGGACATGGTGATTAAAAACAGATCAAGAAGACTGGCGAACTCCCCGTCTCGATCAGGGATTCGTGTTGGTTCGTCAATAAGCTGAGTTAAGCCACAACTGATCGAAAATGATTCGGCTCACGACCTTGTTCATCGGTAGTATTGGAATATTCAAGCCAGTTGATGTTGTGGCCCAGGATGGCAATTTCGGCATTTGGATAGTTAGTTTGTAAATGATCTCTCTGCAAGAGAAGCGAAAAGTGCTCTAAAGTTAGTATCGCTTGGTGGTCGATACAGGATACAGATGAACCTTGTGGTTGGTTGAGTCGTTATTTATTTTTAACCACATAACATCAAAGTATGGGGGCTCCCAGAGCCTTCTTCTCGTTGGCAAGAGAGGTCGCTTTTTCTGACAAAAGACAGATTCCCAAAGTTACGCCTAAATCGGGAATAGAAGTCGTACCCAGGATAAAGATAGTTAAACTCTGGGCTGGTCGATGAACTGACCTTGGTTTCACAGAG